>MU772206.1:154074-191185 GCA_026770625.1 Nicotiana glauca
CAGCTAGCGATAATTTTCTTACATTCCTAATCGCCTACACATTGTTCTCTGTAGGATTCGACCCCGACTCATAGTTGGGTAAATTATATTGCATGCAACCGTGTCTATTGCTTTTTAGCAGTGGATTTGGACGTTATCAAAATTGGCGTCGTTGTCGGGGAACAATTTGGCCTAATTTAGGTTGTTTGAGAAATAAGCAAAAGTGCTTTGGTCCAAACTTGTGAATATTTATGTAATTATTTTTCTTACCTTGGTCTATTTATCTTGTTTATTTTCTTAGTTTTGAAAAAAATGGCATCGTACAATGAAAATTGGTCGGATGGTAGTTGTTCATACTTTGATGACCCATGTCCTTATTGTGGAGGACCACACACGTGGCAAAATTATTTAAATTCTCCCGGGGGTGGATTGTGAGCACAATCTCAACCCCATGGTTGGAGTATTTGTGATAAGTATGGTTGCCAAAATGGTCATTGGGATTATTATGCATATTTGTCCTTCCCTTTCCCAATACCCTACTATGATGAGTCTACTTTTTGTGATGAGAATTATAGGGCCATGGAAGTGGAAGAAGTTGAGCGTGGCCAAAATGGAGAGTTCAAGCTTATGTTGGAGTCTTTACTTGACAAAGGCAACAAGTAGCAAAATGCCTTGGAGGAGCTTTTGGAGAATAGTCTCCAAAATGACTTGGCGCTTGAAAGATTGCACTCACAAATGGATGAAATGATAAAAGCCTCAAGGGTTCAAATAGCCTCGGAAGTGAATGAAAGCCAAGGACCTCCCTTGGAGATTGAAAGTGAAAATCCTTCCTTGGCACTTGATCAAAATCAAGAAGAACTCTCAAATGCTCAAAATGAAAGAATGATGCTCATGTTGGAGACCATTCTTGAAAATGAGGAGAAGCACAACTTTGCACTCGAGGACTTGAAACAAAGTTTGGCACACAATGATGGAACACATCCGTACTTTGGAAGATCAAATGCAAATATTGGTTGAGGCTCACTATGCCCACCAACTTGAGAGTGTGGAGGAAAGCCAAGAAGAGTCCAATTCTGAGGAAGAAAGTGAGCTTTACTTCGAGGATTCAAGAAGTGAACATCCGCCAACTGACTCTATGAGTACTAATGATGCCGAGAAAAATATGGAATTAGAGTCAGCCGGTATAAATACAAATGTGGTTGAGATCGAATCTAGTCCGGGGGAAGAAGAGGATGTCAAGATAGAAAAATTGCAAAGTGAAGGTTTGAAGTCACTTTCCAAGCATTTTTCAACGTTGGAATTGTGTGGCGACACGGAATTTGAACTACATGAGTCAATGAGGGATTGCAAGGAGGAAAGACAACAACCATTCATTTTACAGTTTGAGGAAACAAGAAAACAAAATGACATTCCTCACTTGAGAGCCAAGAAGTGCAAAATGAAGAATTTAAGCATTGGCTCGATCATCAACTTACCACCCCCCATCGCTCGTGGTCACAAGCTTGATTCTAAGCTGGGTGCCCAGTTCATATCATGCGAAGCGGCACAAATTTAGTCTCCATTGAATCATGTTCTTATTTAGTGCATTAATTTTGTATTGTGATGCCAACAATTGGGTTGAAAGTGAAAAAAAAAATAACGAGGCAGTACAATATCACTGAAGAAGATGACTGAGACCGCAGAAGCGGTCAACTTCTCACAGAAGCGACACCGCTTCTGCAGTATAATTTCCGCAGAAGCGAAACAAATGAAAAACAAAAAAAAATCGTAGAAGCGACCGGAAAAACACAAAAGCGGAACCGCTTCTGCGACTCTGAATCCGCAGAAGCGAAAACTGCCTAGTTTTTCCAAAAATAGTGGGGTTGCAAAAATGGCTTCCCGGACCCGTTCAACCTAATTTTTTGGCTCAATAGCAGTGTTTTAAATTGCTTAACATGATTCTATGGTCCGACTAATCTTGTGTTGATTTTTTGCAGGTGTTTCAATTGAAAATAGACCGAAACCCAAGCGGATCACACCATGAAATTCAAGAAGATATTGATGAGCCCTTTGATGATTCGCGCTTCATGTCTACGGCATGTGAGCGTCGATATCTGGACGACCTCGTCAGGAGGATGGTCATTCCTGAAAAGGGGATACATGAAGATAAATTGGCCGAAAAGCTTCCGGACTTCTATGCTCGGCTCAACTCATCAGGATGGTCTTGCTTCATCACCACTCCTTGAAAAGCCAATGAGGAGTAGGTTCGTGAGTTTTATGCCAACCTCAAGCACGCAGATTTTGATAGCCCACAAATTGTCATCAGAGGTAAAGCAGTGAGGTTTGGGATTGAGCAAATCAATGACACTCTAGGTATTCCCAACTTTCCAGTGGAGCAGGTACAAGCAAAAGATAATTGTGAAAATGGAGCATGGCTTGTCTCCAAACTCTTCCCGCCGCACTTGAGAGAAAAATGGGGAAACAAGAGAAAGGGGCTCAAATCTACCGACTTCACTGCTGAGGCAAAGATGTGGCTATACATCTTGTGAAACAGGGTCTCTCCGTGCAGAATTGTTACAGACGTCTCCTACACTCGAGCTTTAATTATTGCATGCCTATTGGATGACATTCCTGTAAATGTCAGATACTACATTCTGCGAGAGATGAGAGAGTACTTGAGAGACAAGGATGCAGGCATGATGTTCCCCTCCCTGATCATACAGCTGTGCACCAGAGCAGAGGTTGACATCCGTAGAACCGATCGGTGGCTACCAGTGGACAAACCTTTTCATCCTTTGAGAGTGACAGGAGAGGGAAGTGTGGTCAAAATCAAAAAGAGAAAAGTCACCACCACGGCTACCTGTTCAGAGTCCTCTACACAGGCAACTGCTCAAGGGCCATTCGGGATACTTAACTCCGAGCTTCCATCAATTAAGTAGTTAGTATCGCAACTTCCGAGTGGGCCCTTATCCTCCCAGCCTGGACCTTCATACTTCTCTAGGGACCACATGTAGAGTTACTTGGATGCACAGAAGAGTCAAAATGAACATATTGAGAAGATGGCTGCGTCCGTGACTAGATTAGAGGGGGCCTACAGCACTTTGGCCAAGGCACATGCCACCCTTCAGTCAGACTTTGAGAAGGAGAAGAAGAAGAAGAACAAGAAGAATGGCAAACTCATGATCAAAATGTGGAGAGGCATCAAGGCTATCTTCAAATGGGGAAACCCATACAAGAAGATACCAGTAGTAGCCCAAGATGATAGCGAGGATCATTCCTTCATTTCAGACTCTGCTGGCGATGGTGGTGACGATGATGATGACGACGATGAGGAGATCGAGGATGATGGAGCCCCGAGCACAGCTCAGCACTGATCAGTCGTCCTCCCACAGTCTGCTAGTCTGATGCAGACCTCAAGGAGACCCTCAAACTAGTTATTCTTTATATTTGATATTGTGCATTGGGGAACTGCAATGTTTTAGTTGGGGGTGGCATTGTACTGTATTCATATTTTGAGATTATGTGCCCTTGGCGGGCTTGGTTTGATTAGTCGTGTTTGTGTTTTTATTTTGATTTCGTTATTTATTTTTCATCTTATTAGCTTATATTTTTTTTCTTTTTAGTATTATTAGCTTCTTTTATTTTAGTATCCTTTGTAGTAGTTTTCTTTTCTTTTCTTTTCATTTCCTTAAATAAAATTTCCTTGGGCTTTCTTCATGCTACGGTTCTTTCCCAAGGAACACTTTTGAAGTGAACAGGGTGACTTTTCCTGATGATGGATAGATTGGCAACTTTCTTAAGGGAATTAGTCTTGTTTTGCTAGGATGAGGCTTTTGGATTATTTGGTACTAATAATATTAGTCTCTTGTATGTAGAGTGTAAATTAAGAATACCCCTCCAAAAATTTGATTTTGAACTTAAACAAGTAAGTGCTGGGTGCAAAATAATTCTTGTGATAAATTTTTGGCTCTTTTAATGACTCTTTTGCCCACTAGTTTGAATATTGCTTTAGATGCCATTATTAGATAATAAAATTGATCCGGCTTGATTAGTTCATGTGCCATGTGTGTTAGTGTTTGTTGAAATAAATCTTGTGTTTACTTCTATTATCTAGAACTTGCCCGGTTGGTCTTTCGATGCTAATGATCGTATGTTTGGTTGGAGGAATGATCTTAGGCATTCTTTGTTTTATTTACTAAAACTTCTTTAGCCTTTCAAGCCTACCCTTGCTTAAATAATATCACTAGTACCCTATTTGAGCCTTGAAACCTTTTTCTTTGGCCAACTCATTACAAACCTTTGACCTTCTTGAAAAATAATTCCCTCTTTTGAACCCGTCCCTCCTTGAACATTGAGAATGAGGCTAAAAGCCTAAGTTGGGGGTGTAGTGTTAAAGTAAAAAACAAAAAAAATTAAAATAAATTGGTAAGGTTGTATATTGAGTATAGGATCATATGCCTCAAAGTGTTTATATTAACTCAATCAAGCTCCAAAAGAAAAATGTATAAAAAAAAAAGAAGAGAATTGGTATTATATATATATATTATGGAGCCTTGAAGAAAAGTGGAGAGGTATGTAAGGTGATTCTATATTGGGAACTAGTTGCCAATGAGGCGATGTGAGTTGAAGAGAATCAAAGTGCAAAAAGAATAAAACTTGTGAGTAGTGTTCAAGGAGGGTGAAGTCACTTGTACCCAAATGTTTATCCAACCCTTCCCTAAACCTACATTACAAGCATAAAAAGTCCTTATGGGACCTCCAACCGAACATTCTTGAATAAGCGATGAATTAAAATAAGGGCAAGCTTATGGTATGAAATGTTGTAACACTTGAAGTCTTTTGTGAGAGCGAGTGTTTTTTGAAAATTTGTCCCTTATGTTGTATTGTAAATATAGTGATTTTGGGACTTTCTTTCTTGTGAGGGCACATGAATTAAGAGAGATTGGTGAAATTGAGTAAAGTGAGCATTTGTAGTGAACTAGTGAGTTTGAGTCACTTCTTGAGGCTTAGTTTTATCACTTGATTATTTTGAAACTCCCTTGCACATTCTTGAAGTTGTTTATCTTTATGAGGGAGTCATTCGGGAATGATGTGCATACTTGAGCCTAATTGTTAGTACCAACCAAATCCATTAGTATGGTGTTTAAATTGGAGAATGTGATATGTAAATAATAGCAATACCACTTGTGTTGTAAATGGTGAATCCTCATTGAAGTTTTGGTTTTGATTTGCTTGAGGACAAGCAAAAGCTTTAAGTTGGGGGTGTTGATGAGTGGTGATTTTACCACTCATTCTAGCCTCTTTTCCGTAGCTTTTATGTCCTTTTAATTATAAAATGAGGTTGTTTATGGTGGTTATTGTTAGATTTTCAGGTAAATGATGCTACGAAGTGGTTTGAATTGAATTGAAGTGGAATTGAGCAAAAAGAAGGTGAAACCATGCAAAAACCTCCAGTGAATTCCGCTTCTGCGGAAGAAAGGCCGCAGAAGCGACTTCCGCTTATGTGATTGAACAACCGCTTCTGCGGATTGAGTTGAATGGGCCGAAACCGCTTATGCGGTTAAAATTATGCTTTTGCGGAAGCGCAGAAGCGCCTTATTTTCCGCTTCTGCGGTCACTGGCACTATTGAGGAACTCCGCTTATGCGTTCAAATTTCCGCCTTTGCGGAACCGCATCTGCGGTTACTTTTTCGCAGATGCGAAAGCAGTGCATCAGGCCTGGGGCAAAATGGACATTTCATAATTTCTCACCCCAAATCAGTTTTATACTCGTCCAAGCAGATCTTTTGAGGATCCTTTGGCTTATTTTCAGTTCATAGAACTAGAGAGAACATTTTTGGAAGCTAGGGTTTTGCACACACACTTGGGTCTTGAAGATTGAAGCTTGGGGTTAAGATTTTCTTACCCATTTATATTTATTTCTTCATTTCCTTACTTTGTATTGAATATTTAAGTGTGTAGTATTTATTTCCAACAGTTGAACCTTGTTTATGGAAGTATTCATATTTAAAGTGTAGATTAAATACCTTGTTGTGCTTATGTATTGAATGATTTTTATATATTTATAAAGTGAGTTATTGTTACTTTAACTATTCTTGTTCTTTAATGTTTCCAAAGGGATTAGCTAACCCTAGAACTCGCCCATTAACTTCGAATTGATTTTGGGAAAAATAGTTTGGGGTTGGGAAAGATTAATTAAAAAGAACTTGAGGCGTTAACCCTCATTTTATAGATTTTACCTAGGGATAGGATTGAACTACTTGCAGCCTTCCGGGTGTGCTTAATCTTCTAATTGTGATTAGGGATAATTCAATTAGGAAGTCTTGTTAGTTTTCGGAATAATTAAGAATTATTATCCGTGGCTAATTAACATAAACTCGCTCATATTTGTAAAATCATGAAATACACTGGATCGTTACTTGTGTGTAGTTCCCGATGCATTCATACTTGTAGCCATTGATCATTTTACTTGCTTTCTAGGCTAGTTTACATTTCCGCAATTAGATATAAAAATATTTTTCAACCAAAATTCTTAGTGTTTGGCATTGCACAGCTAGCGATAATTTTCTTACATTCCTAATCGTCTATACATTTTTCTCAGTGGGATTCGACCCTGACTCATAGTTGGGTAAATTATATTGCATGCGACCGTGTCTATTGCTTTTTAATAATGGATTTGGACGTCATCAAACAGTATTTGCAATCTCAGATGACTGTAAGAATAGGCAAGTTGGATCAGGCAGTTATCGCAGAAGTAAATTCATTTGCAATCACAAGAAATACAAATATATGCACATTATACATAAGGGAATGTAGATTATTCAAGGTTGCAAAAAGAGTTTTGAAGCCAAGTTTCGTTCAAAAATGGGCAGAGGAGTGTTGGCTTCACTTTTGGATAATTAATATTATTCAAGAGGAATACAACTCGATAGGAGCAAAAAGCATTCAAGCATGGACGCAAATGCCAAGAAAGATGGTCCACATTGAAGCCATGTGCTTTGGATTAATCAAAAGAAGATCTTTGAGGGTAGTGCTCAGCAAACCAAATGCATGGGGCAAAGCATGGGAAGTGTCGGATTTTTTGTGGAAATATGCAGCAGTGGACCGTAATTCCAGCATGCACAAGCGAAAGGAGAAACTTTCAGTTATAATACAAAAGCACTCCAATAAAAAATGGTTAAAGATATTGGAGGTAGCACCAGCATGCTGGGGAACACAGGATTTCGAGGAAAGGCTGGAATGATAGTCTTTCTTGATGGTCGATATGCACGCGTATTTCAGCATGCTGGAGAGCACGGGTTGAAAATCTATGCAACATTTTTTGTTCTTTCTTATGCACATTCGAGGTGCTGGAGAGTATACATTCACGCATGGCTGCAGATGCCCAGCAAGAGGGAACACATGGAAGACATAATCTTTGGGATATTAAAAAGAGGAACATTGGAGTTAGTATTAAATTGGTCAAAATAATTGGGCAAAGCATGGGTGTTATCACATGACCACATCAAGCTTTCAAGCTCAAGGTGCTGGAGATTGGTTAATCTCACAACCTCCTGTGTGATCATTTTTAATACGGGCCCTAGACACGCCTGGATTGCAAGGCAAGCACATGGGATTGAGGAGGAGTGCCCGATAGGAACAAAAAGTAATCACACGTGGATGCTTACATCAAGGACCATCATTGAAGAGGAAGGCATGCGCATGGGGAGTTTTAAAATAAGACCACTGGAGGCAATTTTCAATACAACAAAAAGCTGTAGCAATGCGTTGGACTACTCATAATACATTGACATAAACAAAAGGAAGCTAGAAAATACTTGTTACGGGGCAGTGTGTTTAATAACACTAAGTGCAGAAGCAAATTTCAGTCTAGCCCATGTGACAGTACTATTTTCGATTATCATATTGGCATGTCACATTTGGCAATCACCGGCTACCAATGTTGCATTGTTACAACTTATACGTAATTGGTACAATGAAAAAAATCATGGCACAATAACGCGTAAGAAAGCTCTCAATGGGAAAGACACATCATGGCTAGGTTTTATACATCAAATTCTTCATATTAATAGATTACATAATGTGATATCAATGTTGAGTCCGGTGCTCAATATTGATAATAGGAACCATGTAATTGTCAAAGTTTCATTTCTTTCATTGTGTATGACCACGTGACATTGGTATTTTATAATGCTTTATTATATATAAAAACTAGCCCTAGGCAATTACCTAATGGAAAAAAAATGATCTTTCTGAACAAAATAAGAGAGAGGGAAGAAAGGGTTCTTGAGAGAGAAAGTCATCTTCACCAATTTGATTCTTCAAAACTATCAGGGCCGGAAAATTTCAAAGTAATTGTCTTCGTCCCCATTCTTTTAGGTAAAATTTCCAACCCTTTTTCATTGATTTTCAGGTTTAAACTAAGGGGGGAGTTTCATGCATTGATTCTTGAAAATAAAGATTGAAACATACATGCATGCCTTTTAAAACCTAAAATCTAGTAAGAGAAATTGGGTAGGAGTAAAGGATTGTGCAAAGAGGGGTTGATAACCTAAATAAGTTTGAGTAGCAATTGTGAACTTCAATTCTAAGTCATATGTGTTAACTTGTGCACTAGATTGATGTTGCTAAACTATTTGGTGAATTGAAAATTGAAGTTAAAAGGGAATTCGACTCCAGGTATGTATGGCTAACTTTGACCTTTGTAAAATCACCTTGTTTGGTGTACGAATATTTGGTATGTGATATCTACGTGGATTATTTGTGACACTCTTGTGATTGGTATGGTTTGAGTGTTCGTGGTTATGTCTCCCGATATAATGGTGTAAGTAATTGGCAATAAACTAAATGCGTGATTGTGAATGTGTTATGTGGTAAGAGCTGAGAAACAAATGATGGAAGGAAATCATAATTGATGCAATTGGAACAACTGTGGTAATAACATATATGGCTTGTCATGGGCAATTATCGTTGTGACATAAAATGCATATGAGTTGTTGAATATGATGGAAATGGTATTGATGGTTATGGAAATTCTTTGTGAACTATTGTTGTTGTTCCTTGAGAATTGTTGTTGTTGCTCTTTGAGAATTGTTGTTATTGTTCTTTGAGAATTATTGTTGTTGTGTTATTTATGAATTATGATTGTTCGGTGGGATCGGGTTGCACGCTGCAACACGAAGTAACAAGGTGTGGGTTATGGTGATAAGGGTGGACGAGGTAATAAGGGTCGCCGAGGTAATAAGGGTGGAAAGTGATCGAAATCACTAGTGAAATGAAAATATGAGAAAGTTGTGAAATCATTGATGTGAAAATGTTGAAGGGAAAATGGAGAGATTGTAAACTTGTTTGGCTTGATTGTTTCCTTTCATGTGTATTTGATTGTTGATTCCATTACTACTTTTTGCTTGTGTACGGTTTGAGTTTACTTAGGGCAAAGCTTGTTCATACATACCAGTACAATTAAAATGTACTGACGACCCTTTTTCCAAGGGCGCTACATTCGTTTTATGATTGTAGGTGGATCCATAGCAGGTACTCCAGTCTATCAACCGTAGCTCCCCTTCACTTTCCGTCAGCTGTATTGGTGAGCCCCTTTCCTCTCAGGGCTCTGCGTGGCTCATGCCGCTTTTATTCCGGAGTCATGTTTTGGTATTTATGTAAGGTATACCCGGAGCCTTGTTACCGGCAAGTATTGTATTATCCTTTGTATCCTTAGAGGCTTCTTAGACAATAAATGTGGGTTACGAACTTATGTAAATATCTATTTTGTATATTGGACGATGTAAGTTGTAAACCTCATTAAGTAACCATGGATGTTTTGTAAAAAGGCATTTTAAGTATAAATGGCTATTTCCTTTGATTAGTGAACAATGAAAAATACGAGGTAACGCGTGGGATAGGAAAGGCACCCAGGTTCGCTTGACTGGGGCTACCCGGTCGGGGCGCTGGTCATGTCCCTCAGTTTGGGCGTGATAAAATTTAATGAAGCATCTCCATGAATTTCCTGTATTGATCTTCTATCTTTAGTTTTGCTATCCTATGAGGGAATGGTGCAGGTACCACCCTTTGTTCACCGCTTGTTGGCTTTTATTTGTTAGGGTTTTGTGGCCTAAGAGGTACCACCTATTCTACAGCTTGTTGACTCTCTTTGGCCTTACCCTTATCAACCTAAACCTGTTAAACCCCCACTTTAGTGAGTTCTGCTAATTCATCTATATCTAATGGAACTGGAGTGGCTGGCGTAGTCTCTCTTCTGGATTCCCTGTCTAAATCTCTCCTATTCCTGAGACTTACTGCCATCAGCTGATTTGTTTTTTGCTCCTTGGGGTTAATGTTCGTGTCTGCTTCCAATGTTCTCTGGGGGCAGTTATTTAAGGCCATGGACAATTTCCCTAGTTGAGTTTCAATATTCTTTATTGCTGAGTCATGCACTGCCCACTTTTCCTGCATCTTACCATTTGTTCCAATGAGTTGTTGCAGCATACTCCTGATTTCTACCATGTTGCCATCCTGTTGCTGTGGAGGTGGCTGGTATGCCAACTGTTGCTAGTTCTACTATGGATAGCCCTGTTGTCTATTATATGGCACCATTTGGCCTTGGAGTTGCATACCTCCAGGTTGTGGCATGTTCAGTCTGTATTGCTGATTGGGTGCTGGTCTCCATTGTTGTCCTCCTTGTCTCTGACCCCCAAAATTGTTGACATAATTCATATCCTCTCTTAACCCTTGGTTGTCACCTTCTCCCCTCCATGAACACACATAAGACTGATTAATGCAAGGTGGAAACAGTCCTCCATTTCTTGTGTCAACGATATGCACCTGCTTTGTACCCATCTCATCAATCTTCTTTGTCAATATACTCATTTGATTCATGAGTATAGCTATGTTCTCTGCATATGAATTATTTGGGTCAAGAGGAACTGAATGCACTTCATCCATCTCGAATTCTGGGACAACTTGGCAAGAAGGATTTTACACTCTGTCAATGTCTTGCTCAAAAATGCACCCCTAGCTGAAGCATTCACATTGGCTTTTAAATTTTCTGCTAACCCCATGTAGAATCTCTGGCCGAGCATCTGGTCTAGAATACTATGGTGGGGACACTTCACTAGCATCCCTTTGAATCTTTCCCAAGTTTCCTGCAAGGTCTCAGTAGGTTGTTGCTTGTACTGCAATATCTCATCAATCTGTCTTGTAGTCTTGTTGGGCGGGTAAAACTTGTTCACGAACTGCTTGACTAATTCCTCCCAAGTGAAAATGGAATTTATTAGGAACGAATTCAGCTAAGTCTGAGCTTCCCCAGTCACAGAGAACGGGAACAGTAACAGCTTTGTTAGAAACTAAGCATCTACCAGACTATATAGAGAACTAGGTTCTCTATGAGTTTCCACTAAAAATACTAATGAACCAAACTGTATAGCGATCTGGTCCTATATCAATTCCCATAGTGCTAGATACTGAACTAGTATGTAAATGAGACACAAAATAAGTTCCCACTGCATAGAGAACCAGATTCTCTATAAGTTCTCACTGTAAGCAACAGACTGTAAAATCAACCAGTATAGGGAATCAGTTCTCTAATTATTCTCGCAGTAGCTCGGCAGTAAGTACAGAACACAGAGGATTTTTACGTAGAAAAATTCCAACTCAAGGGGACAAGACCTACACTTGTAGGCTTTTAACTTCACTAACTTGCAAACCCCTATTACAAGTCACTTTGTAATGACTCTATTACAAAGGATTCAACTCAACTAACTTGTGGTACTTTCACCACAAGCCACTTTATGACTCTCTAGTTACAAAGACTTTGACTAACTTGTGATACTCTCACCATAAGCCACTTTGTAATAACTCTATTACAAAGACTTCAATCACTCTAACTTGTAATAAAACTATTACAAGCCACTTTATAACTCTATAGTTACAAAGACTTTAACTTATGACTAAACCTAGTCACAACATAAATTGGAGAGTTTACAAATTTGGATTTCCTAAAAATAGCTTCTAAAAATAAAGATAGGAGTTACAATGAAGAACAAATAACAAAGACTCAACAAACCTAAGGACTTAAGATATCTTCAATCTTGGATCCGGTCCTTGAGGTTGAAGCAGCTTTGTTCTTGAGAGAGGTTGTTCTTGCACTTGAGAAAATATTCGTTTCTGATTTTGCAAGTCTTGAACCTGAATCTTGTGCCTTGAATAAGGTTTATACTACAAAAGACATCACCTTTATGATATCAAATCTTGGTTAGTACATGCCTCTTCTAAATGGGAAGTGATTGCTGCACTGTCTGCTGCACTGTTACAGGCAGTCACTTTCTGCAGTTGCTTTCCAGCTGTACAGTTGACCTATACTTCTGTCAGGGGAACACCAACGGATCAGGTCCCTAATCTGGTTCCTATGAATCTAAAGCACACTGCCCATATTATCTTGAGTCAATTAACTTGAATGATATTACAAGGCATACTTCAGGTCCCTTACCTGGTTCTCTCATGAAGTAAGTTATTTTATCTTCCTTGATGGTATTTATACGTGTGTGACATCACTTATAATGATGTAAGCAAGGTAGGTAAAAAGCCTTCCATAGAAAGTTGACTGCTAAATTGTTCCTGTGCAATAGCGTGAGCGGGCAGTAACTTTCCTACTAGAGAGTTGACTTCATACAATCTCCTCGGTAACTGGTAGGTACCTGTTTCCTCAGTTGTTCCTTCCTCTCTGAAGAGTTGAGTTATATCCCATGCTGGATCCCAACCTGGAACTTTGTGATCTCAAGGTCTTGTTGATATGTAACAGGTTCCGTATCTGGTTCTGGATGGTAAGTTTGTTAGATCATCAAAACATAAAGTACCATAACTTATCATTTTCCCCCTTTTTGATGAATGACAAACCCAGAATTATTCCTTCTAAGAATCAGGTTCCTTATCTACACTTATCACATTAATCTGTACCCAGTACGTTGAGAATGTTTGTGATCATTAAAACCTGACATAGAGTAACTTAGATCAATTTCCCCATTTTTGATGATGACAAACCCAAAATTATTATTCCTTTTGAGAACCAGATTCCTCACATGTTTCCCTGAGGATCATACCTATAATCAACATATTATCAGCATGTTCCCCCTGCGAAGCAGAGCCATCAGCAACATTTGATTCTGTTCCTCACCCATGTTGACACTTATATAACTTCCACCTTTTGGCATCATCGAAAAGAATAACAGAAGAAGTACCACCAAAAAGAAGTTTTGCAATATTAACTCAGGCCACTTGGCAACACAGCATAAACAATAACAAGAACAACAAGTGAATGCAATGCACAAAATAGAGTGATTGACCATAGTGGAGTATTTATAATAAAAGCACAGTAGTTTCAACAATGCATAATATGACAATCTAAACAACTAAAGTACCAATGTCATCAAATATAGGGATCAGAAGAAGATAAGAATTCAAGGGAATTTGGAAGGACTGAAAGACATGGATCACTGGGCAGGAGGAAAAGTAAGGGGCTAAGGCCTTGATGAGCTTTTTGATTCATTCATTTACTCTCCTTTGAACAATGATCATCTTCTCTCTTAGTTCCTCCACATTTTTCCTCAATCTTTCATTCTCACCCTTCAAGTTAGCATTCCATTGAGCCGAAGGTCTACGAGGACCTGGTGCTCAACCTATCTGAGTAGCCCTAAGAATCTTCCCAAGCTTCTTCCAATCAAAAAAAAACTCAGTCCCATGAACATATAGCATCATAGTATCACATAGAACATAGAAGTTTTTACTTCTTCTTCAGAAACATTGGGACTTGGAGGAACAAAGAGGTAATTCTATTTTTTTGGAACTCAACAATGTCAAGAAGTTCCTCCAATTTTCAGCAATATCATAGTCAACACTTGCCTAACAGCACCTTTTTGAGACTTCATAGTCTTCTACCTCTCCAAACCTAATACCTCAACCTTTTACTTCTGTAAGGAACCAGGTTCCTCACTTACACTACCCTTTCCATCCTTGAGCTGCCATGTCTCACTCTTTCTCTTCTCAATCTGTTCACCCTTATCATCGGTTGCATCTTTCTCAGCCAACTTTATTTTTGCCATTTTTTTCTTACAAATGGAGATTTTTCCACTTCATTCTCTCTTCCAAAACCACCACATCAATAGGTTACACCACTTCATCATCAATCAGCCTTCTTTTCTCAATCCTTGTTACTGTATCAGAGTTTTATTTAAGCACAGAACCCAAAAGAAAAAGATTATCATTAGAATTAACATCCTAAGAGAGATTTTAGGGACTAGATCGCTCATTCAGTTCCCCTCCTTTTTTCAACATATTCACCAATTCCTCCATCCTTCAAGGCTTCTTCAAACCCAGCCAATTTCAGCCTCACGCTCTAAAATATTAGATCTATCCCATTCTTTTTCAGCTAAACTCTTATCAAAATCTACCAAAGACTTCTTGGGGTTTGATTTAAATAGAGTTAGGATTTTGGAAGGTGACAGAGTTAGGTTCACTTATAATATATTTGGGGAGAACGATTGTTTTGAGACAAGGTTGATTTTGGTTTTGAAGAAATGAATCGATTTTATTTGGGTGTAAGATAGAGAAGTGCCTTTTTTGTGCAACGGGTCAGTTCAGAAAAGGTTTAACATTTTGGACTTCAAAAGATAGGAGGAGAGCCAGGAGAAAGACAGAAACAAATTAATGACATGAAACTTCAGCAGCTTAAAAACGCATATAAGAATTAAAGATACTAACCTGAGTCACAGGAACCAGGTTCTATGATGATTTTTGAAAATTTTGAGCAAAGACTCCTAGAAGTGCAATGTTAATCTTACATGTTTTTGTCCTGAAACTGCCATATGTGTATACCTGTCACAATATAGATTTGAGTTAGATGTCGCTGAAAAACACGTTTTAGCATTGTACATTTCCTTCTTAACATAGCCAATCATCAAGGGACCAGGTCCTCAATTGAGCTTGATCAATCCCAACTCCACACGATTTCTTTCAAAATGTTCCCTACTCAGCGCCTTGGTGAAGATTTTTGCTACCTGATCCTTCGCCTTCTAGAACTTCATACAAATCAAAACCTTTTCAACATTATCCCTGAGAAAAATGGTGTCTGACATCAATGTGCTTGGTTCTCTTGTGTTGAACCTAGTTTTTGCCATGTTGAGAGCACTGGTGTTGTTACATAGAATCGGTACACAATCAATGTATACACTAAAATATTCCAATTGTTGCTTGATCCATAGTGAATGAGCATGAGGCAGCTGCAACGTATTATGCTTCAGCTGTTGAGTTTTGTTTCTTTGTTCCCCATGAGATAAAACATGATCCAAGTAAATAAGCCATTCCAGATTTACTTTTCTTGTTCACCAGATAGCCTGCATAATCAGCGTCAACATAACCAATAAGGTTAAGATTGTCACCTGAAGGATAGTACAAAACTAGGTTCTGTGTGCCCTTAAAATATCTTAGAATTCTCATAGTAGCCTTCAGATGAGATTCCTTAGAATTTGATTGGAATCTTGCACATAATCCCACACTAAATACAATGTCTGACATGTTGGCAGTAAGGTAGAGTAAAGATCTAATGATTCCCCTTTGATGCTTCAATATCAAACCTTTTCAAGAGTTCTTTGATGTATTTCTGCTGACTGATACATGTTTCCTTTATGGACTGCTTCACTTGAAGACCAGGAAGACATTCAATTCCCCCATCATACTCATTTCAAACTCACTTCCCATGAGTTTAGCAAATTCTTCACATAATGAGTTAGTTGTAGCTCCAAATATAATGTCATCCACATAAATCTGAACAATGAGCACAAGGAGCCTGGCTCCTATAATAGTTCTGCCAGCAGGTCGTGGAACCAGGTTCCACAAATTGTTCCTCTCAAGTTACCAGAGCTCTTCTTGCATAACTGTAATCCAGTCAGCATCTTTCAATACTGCCTTGATATTCTTATGCTTTATTTGAGAGAGAAAGGTTGATTAGGCAAGTGAGTTTCTTGTCTTTGATCTGGTTTGGATTTCTCAGCAGTTGGGTTCTATGTACAGCATCCACAACTCTGTTTTTTGCTTCAGATATTGTGATTGGGGGACCAGATTCCTCTATGTTGGCTGGAGTCTCATCTTCAGTTCTGAGGAACAAGGTCCATGTAAATCTGGAGTAATCATCCATACTGACAAGAATATGTACCTCTTTCCTCTTCTACTTGGAATCCTCATAGGTCCGCATAGATCCATATGAAGGAGATCAAGTGGCCTTGAGTTTCTAACTTCCTTTTTGGGCTTGAAAGAGGATCTAATTGCATTCCTTTTACACATGCATCACACACCCTATGATCCTTGAAGCTTGATTTGAGCAGACCATGAACTAGGTCCTTCTGACTAATTTGTTCAACAGTGTGAAACTTGCATGACCCAGCCTTTTGTGCCATAGCTCAACATTATCATTCACATCACTCAGACAGCCAAGATCCCCTTGTCACATATTTGGGAAATACTCATCAGAATCCCGTAGAGGACCAGGTACTCTATTGTTCAATGGACTCATACTTTCCCCAATCCTTCCAACTCCGAGAATGTATCCCTTCTTGCCATTTTCAAAAGATACACATCTTTATTGTAGGGCCTTCAGTGAAAGGAAATCATTTGTTCTTCAGTTATGAGCTTCGACCAGTCGCTATCTATGTGCCACTATTGACTGCTCCCTTTCAATGTTCCTTGCACACTTAAGTCAATGATTAGACTTAAGAACCCAAGCCAACTTGGGTCCCTTATAATGATAGAACGGGCGGATCAAACTTCTTTTTGCCCATGCAGGCAGCACATATTTTCCTTTCAAGGTACCAAGTTCCTTATCAGTACGCCTGTTTTCAATAAAAACTTTGTTTTTCTGTAAAGACTATATTTTGACTTTACAAGAGTCCTTGTAATGACCATTTTGACCAAAGTGAGTGCACAACCTATTATTCGTCACAATTACATACTTACTATGGGGATTATAAGAGGTTTTAGCCTTTTGTAACCCGATGCCTTGCTTGTTTCCACCATGACTCCTGTATATAGACGTTATCACATTAGAGGACCGGGTCCATTTAAATCCTCCTGAAGTTGTCTATTCTTTTTAAGCTTAGTAATAAGACTTGTTTTAGCTTTCTTAAGCTCACTCTCAAGCTCAAGTTGAGCCTCTCTAGACACTTCCTCTCCTTCAGTGTTGTCCGTCCATTTTTTTGTTTGCTTTTTCAACAAGTTATGTTTACCAGTTACTTCTTCCACTTGTTCCCTTAAATCCTCAATGGAAACTACCATATCATCCCTTTCTTGCTCACTAGCTGCAATTTTCTCTACCTGAGTATTCTTTTCTTTGCTAAGGTTCTCTATGATTTTCTTCAAGTCAACAACCACTACCATCAAATCATCTCTAGATTGTTCAGCATCTCCTAGCTCTATGATTAGGGCATCATTATCATTAACAAAACTATAATATATATCAATTAGAACATTTGCGAATGACATCAATTTCTTCAAAGAATATGACTTCAAATTTCTCTGAACATCCCTGAAATTTACCTCATCATTGTCATCATCTTCATCCTCATCGGAATGAGCCATCAATACAAATAATGAATCATCTTTTTTGCATTGCCATCATGGAGATGCTTCCTGCATCTGGTTCCTCTTCTGATTCACTGGAGGAGTCTCCCCATGCAGCAAGAGCTTGCTTCACAATATTGTAAGCTGCACTTTTTTGGCCGGATTGTTTGTCAGGAACCGGGTTTCTTTTTGCTACTTCGTCAGAGTTGTGTTTGTAATGCTCTTGTTTCAGAAGTGGGCAGTCTTTGATGAAGTGTCCAGGATTTTCACACTTATGAAAGCACTCATTTCCTTTTAAATTCCTGCTGGAACTTCCTTTCTTTGGGATCCCACCATTTTTCCGACCCATCTTCTGAAATCTTTGTGGCCTATTGGTTGATCAACTTTCCTTGAAGTTTGGTGGAGCAGCCATGTAGATTCTTTGTAGATGTTAACCTTTTAGAAAGAACCTGCTCTGATACCAATTGTTAGAAACTAAGCATCCAACAGACTGTATAGAGAACTGGGTTCTCTATAAGTTTCCACTGAAAACACTAATGAACCAAACTATATAGAGATATGGTCCTATATCAGTTCCCACAGTGCTAACTACTGAACTAGTATGTAAATGAGACACAAAATAAGTTCCCAATGTATAGAGAACCAGATTCTCTATAAGTTCCCACTATAAGCAACAGACTGTAAAATCAACCAGTATAGGGAATCAGGTTCTCTAATTGTTCTTGCAGTAGCTCAGCAATAAGTAAAGAACACAAAGGATTTTTACGTGAAAAAATCCCAACTCAAGGGGACAAAAACCATGACCTAGACTTGTAGTCTTTCAACTTTACTAACTTGTAAACCCCTATTACAAGCCACTTTGTAATGACTCTATTACAAAGGATTCAACTCAACTAACTTGTGGTACTCTCACCACAAGCCACTTTGTGACTCTCTAGTCACAAAGACTATGACTAACTAGTGATACTCTCACCATAAGCCACTTTGTAATAACTCTATTACAAAGACTTCAATCACTCTAACTTGTAATAACACTATTACAAGCCACTTTATAACTCTCTATTTATAAAGATTTTAACTTATGACTAAACCTAGTCACAACAAAAACTGGAGAGTTTATGAATTTGGGTTTCCTAAAAATAGCTTCTAAAAAGCAAGATAGGAGTTACAATGAAGAAAAAATAACAAAGACTCAACAAACCTAAGGACTTAAGATATCTTCAATCTTGGATCCGGTCCTTGAGGTTGAAGCAGCTTTGTTCTTGAGAGAGGTTGTTCTTGCACTTGAGAGAATATTTTTGTTTCTGATTTTACAAGTCTTGAACCTGAATCTTATGCCTTTCATAAGGTTTATACTACAAAAGACATCACCTTAGTGTTGTCAAATCTTGGTTAGTACATGCCTCTTCTCAATGGGAAGTGATTGCTGCATTGTCTGTTACACTATTGCAGGCAGTCACTTTTTGTAGTTGCTTTCCAGCTATACAGTTGACCTATACTTCTGTCAGGGCAACACCAACGGATCAGGTCCCTAATCTGGTTCTTGTGAATCTAAAGCACACTGCCCAGATTATCTTGAGTCGATTAACTTGAATAATTGTTACCAGGCATGCTTCAAGTCCGTTTCTCTGGATCTCTTATGAAGTAAGTTATTTTACCTTTCTTTATGGTATTTATACGTGTGTGAATCACTTACAATAATGTAAGAAAGGTAGGTAAAAAGCCTTCTATAGAAAGTTGACTGTTGCACTATTCATGTGCAGTAGCGTGTGCAGGCAGTAACTTTCTTGCTAGAGAGTTGACTTTATACAATCTCCTCGGGAACTAGTAGGTACTTGTTTCCTCAATTGTTCCTTCTTCTCTGAAGAGTTGAATTATATCCCACGCTGGATCCCAACCTGGAACTTTGTGATCTCAAGGTCTTGTAGATGTGTAACAGGTTCTGTATCTGGTTCTAGATGGTAAGTTTGTTAGATTATTAAAATATAAAGTAAAGTACTTATGCCCAAGGTACTTGTAACCTATCAATCTTGATGGCTTGTAGGGTCATCTTTGGGTCACACAAATCGACGGAAAAATTTTCAGGTGTTGTTGAGGGTCTTCAATGTGTGACCGGGGTTGTTGGTGGTCTGGATTTTCTCTGCTTGTATTGGGGGCACATCAATGGTAGTGGCCAGGTTGTCAGCCGTTGGTTGTGCCCAATCATAAAGTGCAGCTTCTGGCACAAGAGGTGCCACCACTCTAACGTTTGGGTTAGCTTGATCATCCCTGATGTTCCCGTTGACGTTGTCTACATCACCCATTTCAATTTCAAGTTGGTCTGTTTGTTGTGATTGTTTTTTCCTCTTGTTGGCACGGTTTAATGTCCTGAATGTTTTCTCGGGGTCTGAGAGTCATTCAAGCAGTTCACCAATCCTCGAGGAATCTCTAGGCATACACCTGAATCACACAAGAGTTTAAATGCGAGAATTTCATTGAAAAATTATTTAACAACAACAACATACCCAGTAAAATCCCACTAGTGGGGTCTGAGGAGAGTAGAGTGTACGCAGACCTTACCCCTCCCCCAAAAAGGGCAGAGAGGCTGTTTCCAGGAGACTCTCGGCTCAACAAAAAAAGCAATAATATTAGGAAAAAAACAAGAGAAAAGACATGTAACAATAAAGGATACCATAAAGAAAATAACCACAACAAATAAGTGAAAGAACAATAACACAAAACTATGCAAAACACCAATGTAAGTACAACAAAGACCGCTAACAAACCTAATGAAACTCTAACAATCTACCCGGTACAAGGAGGGAAGAAATATCGACTACCCCCTAGCCTACCACCCTAATGCTCGACCTCCACATATTCCTATCAAGAGCCATGTCCTCGGAAATCTGAACCTGTGCCATGTCCTACCTGATCACTTCACCCCAATACTTCCTAGGCCACCCTCTGCCTCTTCTCGTGCCTGCCAAGGTCAACCGTTCACACCTCCTAACTGGTGCATCTAGGCTTCTCCTCCATACATGCTCGAACCATCTAAGTCGTGCTTTCCGCATCTTGTTGTCCATGGGAGCCATGCCCACCCTCTCCCGAATATATTTATGTTGAATCTTATCCAGCCTAGTGTGCCCACACATCCATCTCAGCATCCTCATTTCTGCTACTCCCATCTTCTGGATATATGAATTCTTGACTGGCCAACACTCAGCTGCATACAACATGGCTGGTCTAACCACCGCTTTATAGAACTTACCTTTGAGTTTCGGAGGCATATTCTTGTCACACAAGACTCCAGATGCTAACCTCCATTTCATCAACCCCACTCCTAAATGGTGCGTAACATCCCCGTCGATCTCCCTATCTCCCTGGATTATTGACCCTAAGTACTTAAAACTTTCTCTCTTGAGGATGACCCGTGAGTCAAGCCTGACTTCCATATCCGCTTCCCCTGTCACGTTGCTGAACTTACATTTCACATATTCTGTCTTAGTCCTACTCAACTTGAAACCTTTAGACTCTAGAGTCTGCCTCCATACCTCCAATCTCCCATTAACGCCGCCTTACGTCTCATCAATCAGAACTATATCATCAGTGAACAACATACACTATGGCACCTCTCCTTAGATATGGTGTGTCAGTGCGTCCATCGCTAGAGAAAATAAGAACGGGCTGAGCACAGATCCTTGGTGTAATCCCATAACCACCGGAAAAGGCTCTAAGTCACCTCCCACAGTCCTAACCCGAGTCATAGCTCCATCATACATATCCTTTATCGCCCTAATGTAAGCCACCGGCACACCTTTCACCTCCAGCACCTCCAAAGGACGTCCCTAGGGACCTTGTCATATGCCTTCTCTAGGTCAATAAAAACCATATGCAAATCCCTCTTCCTATCCCTGTATAGTTCTACCAACCTCCTGATAAGGTGGATAGCTTCTGTAGTAGAACGTTCCGGCATGAACCCGAACTGGTTTTTTGAGATAGACACCTCCCTCCTTATCCTTATCTCCACCACCCTCTCCCAGACTTTTATGGTATGACTTAGTAACTTGATACCCCTATAGTTGTTACAATTCTGGATATCCCCTTTGTTCTTGTACACCAGAACCATTGTACTCCCCGACACTCATCAATCATCCTCTTTGTATTGAAGATAACATTAAACAACCTAGTCAGCCAGTCCAAGCTTGGCCTACCTGCATATCTCCAAAACTCTACTGGAATCTCGTCAGGTCCAGTCGCTTTGCCCCGACTCATCTTACCCATCGCACCTACGACCTCCTCAACCTTAATGTGCCTACAATACCTAAAGTCTCGGTAACTCTCGAAGTTCCCCAATTGCCCTAACACGATGTTTACATCCCTCATTCAAAAGTTTATAAAAGTACGACTGCCATCTTTGCCTAATCTGGGCCTCTTCCATCAATACTTGACCGTCCTTGTCTTTGATACACCTCACTATATCCAGATCTTGAGCCTTCTTCTCTCTCGCTTTGGCCAATCAAAATAACTTTTTATCCCCACCTTTGCTCCCCAGTTCCTCATAGAGCCGACCAAAAGCAGCAGTCTTAGCCTCTATGACCGCTACTTTCGCCTCCTTCCTAGCCTCCTTATATCTTTCTATATTCGCTCTCCTTTGATCCTCATCGGTGCTCTCTACTAATTTAATGTAAGCCATTTTCTTGGCTTTCACTTTACCTTGGACCACGTCATTCCACCACCAGTCGCCTTGGTGTTCGCTATAATAGCATTTCGAAACTCTCAACACCTCTCTTGCAACCTTCCTTATACAGTCCGCTGTCACTGTCCACATAGCGCTAGTGTCCCTACCACTCTTCCAGGCACCCATATTTTTCAGCCGCCCCTCCAACTCTTGCGCCTTATCCTTAGATAAAGCACCCCACCTAATCCTCGACGGACCCCGTACAAACCTCTTCATCCTCTTCATCAAAATACCAACGTCCATCACTAAGAGCCTATATTGAGTTGCGAGGTTCTCACTCGGGATTACCTTGCAATCATCACGTAACCCCCTATCACACCTCCTGATGAGGAGATAGTCAATTTGAGTCTTAGCCACCATACTCCGGAAAGTAACCAAATGTTCCTCCCTCTTTGGAAACATAGAGTTCACGATCATCAACTCAAAAGCTCTAGCGAAATCCAACAGTGAAGTACCACCCCATTCCTATCACCAAAGCCGAAGCCATTGTGTACCTCACCATAGCCACCAGCAGATGACCCAATATGACCATTGAAATCCCCTCCTATGAATAGCTTTTTCGGCGGCGGAATACTCCGCACCACCTCATCCAGCACCTTCCAGAAGCACCTTTTTACCTCATCGTCCAAGCCCGTTTGCGGCGTGTAAGCGCTAATGACATTCAGAGTGCTCCCTTTAACTACTACCTTAATCGCCATTAATCTGTCATTCAGCCGTCTTACCTCTACCACCGACTCTCTAAACTCCCTGTCCACCAAAATGCACACTCCGTTCTTGCCCTTCACGACTCCGGAGAACCACAATTTATACCTGTCTACATTCCTCGCCTTCGATCCTACCCAACTAGTCTCCTCTTCTGGAGAATCTTCGCGAGCTCTGTAGACTTACCCGTGTACGTCCCTATATTCCACGATCCAACTCTCAACATACAGGCTACCTTGTTCCCTTTACCCTATTTGGGCCCCGTCCCATCCCCCGACCCTTGTCCTACCCCCCTCCCCCCACTATCTGACCTCCCCAAAGACATGACCCTACTCCGCCATTACAAACCACAGTCTCTATACCTACGAAGGTCTCAAAATGAAACGGAGAAAAACACCACATAAAACAACAAAGGGAGCAAATAGTAACAACAAGCCCACTAAACTGACTAGACTAGTACGAAATACTACGCTAATAAAGTAATTAACACAGGGGACAGAGAAACAAGAGGCGGGAGGTACCAATTTCCGTGAATAGAACCTGGAACTCCTGACTTGGTAATCTCCCGATGCTGCGAAACCTGGCGTATAGCTGCTACTTTACTACTTGTGCGCGTGCACCTCCCACAAATGATACCTGCAAAATACACAAACACCCACGGAACCAAGAGAGTAGGGTAGCAAAAAACCTAGAAATGAAAACTAATATCTTCTACAAATTACCCTTAGAGCCAAAAATCCGTAATATATTTTGAGATCACAAAAAAAATGAAATTGAAAGAAAGGTGAATTTTCCGTCCAAATTCAGTCGGAAATCTCGAACTTGACAAATCCTTAATGATTCCGGCCACCAACTATATGGACAAATCACTAGAAAAAATTATTATTTTCGGCGGCGTACGGAGAACTATCCACAAAAGGAAAGAGAAGAAAAAGTAATTCAAAAAATTTGTAGACAATATTTTAACAAAATCCATAGATAAATTTTTCAAGTATTCTTGTAGTGGAAATCTATGAAAAAAAAGAAAAACAAACCCCTGATTGCAGTATTGCACTGTGAAAATATCTGTAATTAAGAGATCGAGAATTTGATCCGAACCAAACAGAGGGGAAATAAATGCAAAAGGAGAAAATATTTGGACAAAAATCCCTCGATAAATTTTCCAAATATTCTGTAGTGGAAATCTATGAAAAAAGAAAAACAAACCCCTGATTGCAGTATTGCACTGTAAAAATCTCTGTAATAAAAGACGAGAAAGGACGATACCTTGGTTCAAATACACCTTGATTGTAAATGTTTTACTGCTGATATTGACAGAAGTTACCGATTATTTCACGGAAGCGGAGGTCGCCTGAAAAATTATTTAACACCGTAGAAAATTGATCTAAACCAATAATTCTAGCACTACTTCTAAGTTTTAATAAATAACACCGTTAGTTCTCCCGCAACGGCGCCAAAATTTTATCACGCCCAACTATGCCTTATAAAAGACAAAGCGGTCGTTGCAAATATAATCCGATTTTCAAATTTAGAGTTGAATCCTCATGAAACTAACCTATCTACTACAACTCTTGGTGATGCTATTACAAGCTCAAATAATTTTCAGATGCAAAATTTTTTTTTAAATAAGTAATGGGTTTTGCTTAACTAAATCAAAATGATATTAAAACTACAATATTCTAAATCAAAGCTAATTCAACAGTAAAAAGATCTAGGGTATTGATTTCCCTAATGGCTAGTTTACTTCTTAACTCTTTTGCTATAATCTCACCGTAATACTCTATGAGGATTATGAGCTATGGGTTCCCGCAATTATCTCTCGATCAACTACGATAATGTATTAGAGCATTCTCTCAAACTACTGTAGTTGATAATTTATGCCGCTCTGAATTATCCCACCAAAGTTTCGTTATCTCTAACCCCACTTTTAAGTTCAAGTAATGAATCTCTTCAATTATCCAAAAGGGGTGTCGTTCAACAACAGTCTAACCTAGTATTCTTTCTCATGCAACACAAGGCAATTAGACACGATTAATCAAGGGCCTATTCAATTAATCACCATACAAAACCTAGTTGAACAATCATATAATAAACTCGGCTCGAGTATAACAAAATTGAGTCAAAACTTCATCTAACAATTGGTTCCATCAACCCTAGATTAAATATTTAGCTACTCATAGTAAAGCAAGATAAAACCATAAAATCATTCATAATTCGCAAATTATGATAACAAGAAGAAGATTGAAAAACTCTAATGGTGTCTTGATCTTCTCACACTTGTTATTGCCTCCAATTTAGTCTAAACACAAGCTTAACCTTGACTTGGGCGAGTTTGTTGAGTTTATATAGGATTAGGATAAGTTTTCCACGATTTACACTTTGGCCCTCAAACTTCTTGGCTTCCTCCAGATCCACCGCGGTCGCGCCACGACCGCGGTGGTTTGCACATTCTATTTTTCGCCTTCTTTCACCGCGGTCGCGGTCGCGATGGGCTGTTGCCCAGTTTTTCTTCACCTTTTTTTTGCTCATTTTCATCTGAGCTCTTTCGATTAGCCTTGTATCTACATGTTTGACCCCAAAACACTCTATATTCTCCTTCTAACTCGGTGTAGTTCCTGCAAAGCATAAAACCCTCAATTAGAGCATTTTGTTATCATTAAGCACTTAAAACATCAATAACGTATAATTAACTTAGAGCATAAATAGCATCTACATCGTATAATATAGGCTACTATCAATATTCTTCCAAGAATGACTATGTCTTCATAAATCAGATGTTGTCACATTCACATCATAAATGGATCATAGTCATTTATATGTGCTTTATAAAATCTCATGTCAAATAGATGCAAATATTACTTTCACAGAGTGAAGGATTATTTTGAGAATCTTTATCATTCTCATTATCACAATGATGATAATTATAATTTTGTTTATTGCCATGTCCACATCCATTGATACCTTCATGGTAATAATTTTGTATTCTTTCGGACTTATCACATATTGCTATCACATTCTCTTAAGGGAATCAGAATGGAGCAAATTCAACAGGATGGGTTTTCAATTCTTTGCCCACAATCATGGCAAGGCATAAATATTTTACCACTTTGGGTGGTTATAATTTCTTACTAACTCCATTAGAGTTATAATCAAATTTTATTGTCTTTGTTTGTATTTAAAATTAAATTATAGAATAAAAGAGAAAAATACATACCTTAAATCGAGAATTTAATCACGAAGGAAGTTCATGAAACAGTTGACAATCATTATGCTTAATCTCAAAGCTTCTACTCAATTGGTTAGAGTCCCGTGCTGATAACGTATTATGAAACAATAAAATAAGAAGAAGAGTATCGCAGAGAAAAGTAGGGAGAGAGAATTCTTATTGATTTGGGATGAATTACAATAGAATAGAGCCCCTCTATTTACGGGGAACGAGTGACTTAGCCACCAAGTAATAAACCTTATGATCTCTCTAAAATATAGACATTCACCATAAATAAAATTATATTTATAAAATTATCACAATTTATTTAATATAATCCAGTATAAGAACCAAACCACCCTCAAAACTTTAAGGTATATAAGAATAATGCGGAATAAGGTGTATTATAGCCTGTTTGGCCAAGCTTCTCAAGAGGCCAAAAGTGCTTTTTTTTCTAAAAGCACTTTTTTCCCTAACTTGAGGTGTTTGGCCAAGCTTTTTTGAGGAAATAAAGTACTTTTGGGAAGAAGCAGAAGCAGTTTCTGAGAAGCAGAAAAAAGTAGTTTCTTCCCAAAAGCAGAAGCAGAAGCAGTTTTGACTTTTCTTCTTACCAAAAGTACCCTTAACAAAATATAGTATATACCAAAATAACATTAAACCTAATACTTAGGATATTAATGTATAAATATTTCTTCTTATTTTTAGGATAGCTTTCTAATATATAGTGACTTTAGCGGTGAATGCTTTTATATTTGTTGAATAATTTTTAATATATTTAACTTATAGTAAAAGAATTAAGTTCTTTTTAATTTTATTTTCATATTTTACTTAAATAAAATGAAAAAATTTAATTATTGCATGTAATAACAAATTTTTGAAATTATTTATTTACTTATAATGTTAACTATAAAGTAAATCTATTCATGTCCTTATTCGTAATTTGATACTTAAAAGCACTTTCTGAAAAGTTTGACCAAACACAAATTATTGCTCAAAAGTGCTTTTAAGAGTAATTAGCCAACACAAACTATTTCTCTCTAAAAGTACTTTTTTCAAAAGCATTTCTCCAGCTTGGCCAAACAGGCTATTCGTAATGCATGAATTAGTAGTGCATGTATTAATAATAAAAGCATTAGTTATGCATATATTATTTCTTATCGATGTGATGTATTAAAATTATAGTGCATTGCATAATTTCTTTAGAAAACTACAAAAATGCCCTCCATTAAGAGGGGTACTGGGATACTAGCACATTGGAGACCCTTCTAGCACTTTGGTCCCCTATATACTTATGGACCTCAAAATCCTCTGTTTATGTCATTTGTCTCAGCTGTTTCTTTTTCATTACATAAAGAGCAAGAAATCCAAAATCGAGAGAGAGAGAGAGAGAGAGAGATGTCCTACTTGTTGCCGCATCTTCACTCGGGGTGGGCGGTGGATCAAGCTATCCTTGCTGAAGAGGAACGCCTCGTCATCATTCGTTTTGGCCATGATTGGGATGATACTTGCATGCAGGTAAGCTAGCATTATCTCTTCATACCTTGAATTTGATGTATAAGCATTTGAATCTATAAATTCTTAATTTCCTGAATTTTCTTAATAGAAGGATTTCTGGTGTGCAATTATTAGTTAAAAGAAGAATCTTTGGATACAATATGGAGGATTCATATAGTCAGACCCAGCTAATGACAATTTATATGTGTCCATATATATGTTTCTTAAGAGAATTTGATGGATGATAAAATAAAAAAAGAAACTTGATGGCTAAAATAGAGTGGAATAGTTCTAGAGGATTTATAATTGTAGGGTGTGGAGCCCAACTAGTTTGAGATTGATTGATTATTGGGTTGAATCACCGTATTGCCTCGTTGGTGATAGGCAAACAGAATATTGGAGTAAAAAAGGCATCCCGCATTTACGCAGGTTTGAGGAAGGGACGCACCCATGATGTGGACAGCCTACCCTACCTACCCTAATGCAAGCATTAATGACTGTTTTTACGGCTCAAATCCATGGCCTATAGGTTACACGGAGACTACTTTAACGTTGCTCCAACTCTTCCTTAAAGTAGAGTATTGGAGTATTTAGTTTTATTTGTTTATTTATGCAGAATAATATAACTGCGCTTATACAGAGGATTCACACAACCGATCCCGACTAGTTTATAGTTGGGTGTAGTTGATTGATTGCTATATATAAATCTTTAGAATAAAATTGATAAATGTTGATATAGGGTCGATAGCACTATTGGTAGTAATAGTTCTATTTGACAATCTCTCGTGTTTATCAAGTGATTAAAACTCTTTTTGCCTGTGAAAACAAAACAAAACAAAAAAAAAAAGTTTCTATGCTTTGTTGTTATTGGTTCTTGCTTAGAACTATCCTGCACAAGTAACAAAGAAAGGGAGTTTGTAAAAGAACTTGTAATTCAACAGGTGGCTAATAAGTTTGGAATCAAAGTCTTGTAAATGGAATTGAGGCATGCCTTACGTATGTTTTCCTTCTCCCAAATCTGATGTCTAAGACAGAAATCATCTGTAATGGAAATTAAATCTACGGTTTATTTAGTTTGAAGGTCTGTTTTCATGTCAATTAATTAGTTTAAAAGTATAGGCTCTTTGGAAGTTAATCTCTCAGTCTTATCGGGTGAATTGAGGGTTGAGACATACTGGTTAAGTTTTGGTATTGGATTATGGAACAACATAGTCAAGGGACAAGTAAAGTGCTAGAAGCAACTGTGATTTTCACAGATTAAATTCTGGGTTGTCAATCTTAATTGTTTTTTATTTAATGAGTGGGGTGTCGAGCTAGCTTGCGAACCTCGACTATTCTACCGGGTACTTGCTATATCCCATCAGCACAGGTATCGGATAACTTTTTCCACCACAGGGACACCAATCTTTGTAGTTATAACCACAATTGGGAATATCAAAGTTCATGGAAATGATCCAAATCTTGTTACGACTAATAACTGCTGCTCGAGCATATGATCACCATAAGATCCTATGGAATCAAATAGAAATGGCAATATCCTAATCTTTGTTTACATATTTTACTTTGAACATGTATCCTACGTAGTATCTGCCAACATAAGTCATCCTAAAAACAAATTGAAAAACCAATGTAGCATAAGAATGATCCACATATCTCACTAGTATAATTTTCCATATCATCCTGCTTTGAACCTTTTTGGCGCGATAGGTGCTTTGTGAAATATGACTCATTTCGCCTTCCCGATAATAAAACGAATAACATGGACTTGAGTCTTAAGACCTTGGTCCCGGTAAGCCTTTAGTCCCTACCTCAAAAAATGGCTCACTTCTATGATTGTTTGACATTTCTTAGGTGTTTTAGATTCTTTGCCTTGTGAATCTGTAGATATTCCATTTGGTTTTAATCGCTTATTTTTTTTCTGGATTCCAGATGGATGAGGTGCTGGCTTCAGTTGCAGAGACAATAAAGAACTTTGCTGTGATTTACCTGGTAGACATCACCGAGGTCCCTGATTTTAACACGATGTACGAATTGTATGATCCGTCCACTGTCATGTTCTTCTTCAGGAACAAGCACATTATGATTGATCTTGGCACCGGGAACAATAACAAGATCAATTGGGCACTTAAGGATAAACAGGAATTCATCGACATTGTTGAGACAGTATACCGTGGTGCAAGAAAGGGTCGCGGTCTAGTTATTGCACCTAAAGATTACTCTACCAAGTACCGTTACTAAGAACTTGTAGATGTTGTACTTGGTTGCAGGAACATACTGTACTTAATGCTAAAGCTGTAAGAGTAAATAATACAATATCCATTGAAGTATAGAACAATTTGATCAAGTTGTTAGAGGCTTGATGCATCAGTTGCACTTGCCATTGATTGCCAGTCTGGAGTCTGGACTTCTAATCTTCTATTAATCAATGATATTAACCTTTGTGTAAATAGAGTTTTGTGGTTTATTATTGAAATTTTTAGTCCCACTATAATAATAATTATTGAAAATAACTCTTTTAATGATTTTCGTTTTTCGTGGTTATTTAGAAGATCCTACTCCATCCAACATGCATTTGTGCAAGTACTTGCATCACCTTTTTTCAAGTATTTCAATTATTACAAGACAAGCGAAATCACCGTGGAGGGGAAGTGTGAAAATACTATAGATCCTCTTAATTTGGGAGAAGTTTTAAAAAAAAAAAAAAAACTATTACAAAAATAGTGATATATACAATTGGATTTTAGTCTATTCCATAAAGAATAACAAGGTTTTATACTAAGAAATAATTTAATCTTAATGAAAAGGTTTTACTTGTGAAGCTTTTACCCTTTGTATTTAAAGATTACAAAATTCAAAAATCGTTTTTTTTTTTTTTTTTTTTTTGGGTTAAACTCTGCTCAGGGTTAAAGTGCTTATTAGTGTTTTTGTGTTAAAATATGCCAACTTAAACTTCCAGAGAGAAAAAAAAGAACTGAGTGTTGAATTCATAAAGCTAATCAATTTCACCCCTCACACTTCCTTGTTCTTAAGAATTTAGACAATGGAGTAATACTCCCAATTACACACCCTAAATGCTCTCCCCGCTCTTCACAAAACTACTCAATGGCTGTTTTCTGTAGAATCAAAAGATCCCATTTTCTTTTCTCCAAGTCACTCAAACAACTCCTTAACCTATATATTCAGAATAACAACACTCAAATTCAAAACCCTTTTACAAAACTCAATCTTTCTCCATTTTCTTCAACACCCACTTGTCCAAAACCTCAAAATTTTCTCCCTCCACTTTCTGTAGAAGATTCAAGAATCGTTGATAAACTTGTACACATTTTCACTAAGCGCCTTGATACATCAAAAAGCCAAGAGCTTGATGAGTTGGGTCCAAAGATTACAACATTAATTGTTGAATTTGTTCTTAAAAGGCTCAAAAGTTGGAGAATAGCTCAGTTGTTTTATAATTGGGCTAAGAATCAAAGTGATTTTAGTCATAATTGTCATACATATAATTTAATGGCTGAGTGTCTATCAGGTGCTCGACAAATTGACTCTATGAGAATGTTGGTTAATGATGTGATTAAATTTCAGTGTTATTTTACTCCACGTGCTTTGGGTTTCTTTATTAGGTGTTTAGGTAATCAAGGATTGGTTAAAGAGGCTAATGAATTGTTTGATCATATGCAAAAATCGGGTCTTTGTGTTCCGAATAGTTTTAGTTATAACTGCTTGTTAGATGCTATATCTAAGGCTGATGATGTTGGTTTAATTGAGCTGAGATTGAAGGAGATGAATAGCTATGGGTGGCAGCTTGATAAGTATGCTCTGACACCTACTTTGCGGTGTTACTGCAATGCGGGGATGTTTGAAAACGCGTTGGTTGTTTTTAATGAGATGCGTGAGAAAGGATTGGTCGATGCACATGTTTTGTCGATCTTGTTGGTTTCCTTTAGCAAGTGGGGTAAGGTGGATAAGGCGTTTGAGTTGGTTGAGAGGATAGAAGATCTTAACATTAGCTTAAATGAGAAGACGTGTTTTGTTTTGATTCATGGTTTTGTGAGGGAAGGCAGAACGGATAAAGCATTGCAACTGTTAGATAAAATGAGGAAGATGGGCTTTGCGCTGGACATTTCTGTTTATGGCGTGTTAATAGAAGAGTTGTCTAGGAATAGTGAGACTGAGAAAGCTATGCAGCTGTACGAGGAAATGAATGATTCAGCTGTCCGTCCTGATATTAAAATACTGACCGACCTTATATCTTGTGTGCGTGATGAAAGAGACATGATCCAAATAGTTGAGGAGAGGTATGAGAGTCTTGATCTGAAAGATAGAATATCGTTGTATAATGCTGTCCTGAAAGGACTTATCAACAATGGTTCAACTGATAAAGCACATCGTCTACTTTGTGCATCATCGGGTCTTGAATCTGGTGGTGATTTTAATAAGGACAATCCTTTTTTCATGAAGGAACTTGTGTGTCCTGATACCATTTCTTTTGAAATAGTTATTGATGGTTTGTGCCGGGCGGATAGGTTGGAAATGGCTCTCAGCCTGTTCAGAGATATGGACCATATTGGTTGTAAACACAGTGTGCTACTTTACAATAATTTAATTGATTATTTGAGCAGATCTGGTAGACTTGATGAATGCTATGAGCTTTTGAATGAGATGAAACAGTCAGTATTTCAACCAACACATTACACATACAACTCAATTTTTGGATGCTTATGTGGGCAAGGGGATGATGCAGGCGCCCTTGCTATGGTGAGGGAGATGCGTGTGCATGGGCATCAACCTTGGATAAAATATTACACGCTGCTCATGCAGAAACTCTGCAAAGATGGGCAAGCAGTCAAAGCTTCTAACTTTCTTGCTGACATGGTTCAAGAAGGATTTCTCCCTGATGTAGTTGGTTATTCGGCAGTCATAGATGGTCTCATTAAGATTAAACAGTTGGATAAAGCATTGAATCTTTTCAGAGAGATCAGTGCTCGGGGTTACTGCCCCGATGTGGTTGCTTATAACATAATGATAAATGGGCTATGTAAGGCCAAAAGAGTACTTGAAGCCCAGGGTCTTGTTGATGAAATGATGGATAAGGGGCTTATTCCATCAATTGTTACCTACAACTCACTGATTGATGGGTGGTGCAAAAATGGTGATATAGATCGGGCAATTTTCAATCTCACTAGGATGACCGAAAAAGAACGGGAGCCCAATGTCATCACTTACACCACTCTAATAGATGGATTATGCAATGCTGGCAAACCAAATGATGCTACGAGGCTTTTGGTCGAAATGGAGTCAAAGGGTTGCCCTCCAAGTAGAGTAACTTTTATGGCTCTCATTAGTGGTTTGTGCAAGTGTGAAAAGCCAGATATTGCGCTGTCTTATCTGCAGGAAATGGAGAGGAAGGAGATGAAACCTGATCCATATGTCTACATAGCGCTAACAAAAGCTTTTATAAACAATTCGAATCCTAATGAAGCTTTTAACGTACTAGAAATGGTGGTCCATGATGAGTCTCTTCAAGATTTAAATGGTAAGGATCTTTCTACTCTTAAAGAGGCAATACTTTCCCTGTTAGCAGATCCAAGGACTTCCTCAAATGTGAAAAACCTGTTGGAGGAGGGTCATTTTACAGCAGTTTGTAGTATCTCTGAAATCAGATGACATGATTGGATAGTTAGATCTCTTGACCTCATCTTCTTGCATCCATAGTTACTTCGGAATAAGAAACTAAAACGAGGAAATGGAAAGCAGTATTGTGCTTCTATGCTTGTCGGTTTTGGTGTACTAGTGAGTTCTATTCCACACTATTGCACCGTCAATGAAAAGTTCTACGCCTTATGTTGATCCCAACAGGAGCATTTTCCATTTTCTAAAGAAACGGTTTTACACCTTATGTTTGATATCATGGCAAACACACAGAGGTATATGTTTCTTGTAAGCTTTCAGCTCTTTGTCTAAACAACTCTTTATCTTGTGACCTCATTCTGTTTTATTAGATGTTTCAAGATTGATAAGATCTGGTCGAAAACTGGAGGTACTCATGAGTGTTGAGGAGAATCCGATGTGTGAACTCTTTTATGTAGCAAAGAAGCTTGTGGCTGCATCTTGGCTCCACCCAAGTGCACAAGGTAGGGGGAGATGTTTTCCAAGGAACATATTTTCAAATAAAGAGAACAGAAAGGTTCATATCGTAAGCTGTAAGGTTTGTTCCAAGTTAACAGCTATTGATGAAGACGCCTACTGTTGTTAGCCAGATGTTATTGTCTAAGCTCTGTTCCTTTTATGAGTTTGAATGTGAAGGGTTAACAGATGCAGGATGGGATACACAATATGATCAATAGGTGCACTTTATCGTATAGACGCGATTGGACATGGAGAGAGATCATTGAATTCTGGTGAGTCTCATTCAGAGGATGTCGCTACATTCAGAGGATTGATAGTTTGACAGCGAGAAATTCTGAAATAATACTCAAATATGTATTCAGTGGTATATTAGTCCTAGGACCATTATGATTTTTTTGAATGTCAAAAACACATTATTGTTATAAGCTCATCTCGTAACTTGTACATAATTGACATGAAACAAATTATTTCTCTTATACCCTCCTATGTGTGTAACCCAATTTTATTAGACTCGCATGTGGACTGAATTTTTTTTTTTTTTTTTAATTTTAATTTGGTTGGATGAACGCGAATTTGATAGCAAAGAGCAAGCTGAGCAATTGTTGAGTAACATTGAGTAAAAGAAGCTCAAAGTAAGAGCTAGTAGTGACCATCTACAATTAAGCAAGGAATTGAAAGAAACTTTCATAAGAATGACTTGCTACAATTTGCCTCTAATACTATGGAAGCAGAAGTTGAACATCCAACTTAAAACATTAAGGAAGTGACCGGAGTAGCTCAAGACCATTACATACACCTTTTTGAAACAGTTATAGAGTAGTTTCACTTTTGATGTCAAACATAGATGTTTTATTAATTCTTTATTCATTTGACTATAAAGTCCTTTTGGCTAGGGGTATACAGAGGAAACCGACATACCGCACCAACCCGATAATCCGAGTCAAACCGAGAAGAAAAACCTGACTATTGTTTGGTGTCGGAAAAAAAAACCCGACCATAATTGATTTGGTTTGGTTTGGTTTGGTTTTAACTAAATTGTTTGGTTTTAACTAAAGAAAGTCAAACCAAAACCAAACCAACCTGACATTACATGAATAAAATTTTTATTACGTATTGTGATGTAATTTATAAATATTTCTTTAAAAAATTTATAATTTTATCTTTTAATGAATTATTTCAAGGTTTGACTTAGAACTTTTGAATGTTCCAATAAGTTTTATAGTCATTAATATTAGTAAATTAAAGGCAGAATACATAGACGGCTACCTAAACTTGGCTCACCCTTTCAATTTGCTACCTCAATTTGGCCTTGTACCTATTGGCTACCTGTCTTTGTTGTCTTGTGTGTCTATTAAATACTGCTCACTTACTTGGCACATAACGTGAGCGCCACTTATATTGAGCGCGTGAACTTTTCATTTTAGGCTGACATGGCTTTTCAACGGTAAAAAACAACAATTTCATCTCAACCCCTTTTATAAATCCACCAACATATAATCCTAAATTCATTTTTTCTCTTTCTTCTCTCTTCGAACATTGTTGAAGAAAGAGCCCTAATTTTATCTCATCTTCTCTCTTTATAAATTTGCCATAGTAGACCTACTCCCAGCATAAAGTCTTGTTCTTTCCCTATTAAAGCCCTTATTTTTCCCATCTTCTACTCTCTTTTTAAACAACAATCATAGAGCTCAAATCCTACGATCAGATTGGTAAAAAAAATGTATTTTCTGTCGTTGTGGGCGTGTTGCATTGTTCAAATATCATGGACTGATAAAAACCCAGGTCGTAGGTTCTATTGTTGCCACTTAGGCAAAGTAAGTGTGTTGTGTCTATTTTTTAATAGCCTAAATCCTCAGACCCTCCTCAAATCGCAATGCAAATCTATTTTTTTGATAGCCTAAATTTATTCTTTATTACAGGCTTTTGGTGCATGCGAATTCTTTAGGTGGAACGATGATCAAATGCTGGAGCAAACAAAGAGAGTGATTTTTGGTATTTTGAGGAAAGTTAATACATTGAAAAAGAGAGGGTTCGATCAAAGTGAATAATTGTTGTACTTGTTGTTTACATAATCTGAACTTGGTTTAGGGATTCTACTTAGTTTATTTTAGAGTATTGGTATGTATTATGGGATGGTGCTGAGGCAATGTACTTAGGGTTAATGTAATATGCAATTTTACCTTTAATTGTGTACTGATTAAATGCATCATTAATATGAATATTCGGATTAATTTTGTGCTCTATTTTGACAGAAGTTTTCAGCTTTTATTGGCTTTTTAATTCTTGATAGTGATAACTTCCAATAACAATGATAAAGAATAATGACGAATACCAATCACAATTACTCAATGAAAAATGCAGTAGATATATAGCTCATTATAATGAGCTCCCAAGTTAAACTATTCAGCCAAGGTAGAATACATAGACACAAAAAACTAGTCAGCCAAGAAGGTTACATAGACAAAATAAAAGTTTAAATTGACCTACTAAGTCCAGCTATTTTAAACACCTAACAACATCCAAAATATTGACTAAACAAAGACTTTCCTACACAAACTACTTATCACTTGTTCTTCCTTCATGGAGGTGTTGTTGTGTTGCTTCTTCTAGTTGACACTCTCATCTGTTGTAGCTGGGCAGTTGTTATTGCCTTTCTTCCCTTCCATTTCAGGTCATGTGGTTTAAAGTCAATGTCAATATTGGTACCAGATTCACTCGTAAAAGATACTCATTCATGATAAGTCTTTCACCAGTTGTACCAGGCTAAAATCACCCAAATAATTACATTTAATCAGTACTAATTGTAACCATCACATTCTGGTAAATTAAAAAACTCATGGTTTACTTACATTGAGTGTTGTCCTTGATGTTTCAGGGTCTATATATAATCCAAATCCAGTTGGTTTTGTTTCTTTTCTCCTATAACTCTTCCACCAACATCAGTTGGTTATGTTGGTTCTCTTATTGGAATACATGGCCCCCTGCATCCATCTTCAAAAATAATTCCCCATCCTCTCTTCATTCCAGCAGTAGTTACCCCTACCTATTCCCCTACCTCTTCCTCTTACAGTAGTACCCCTCCCTTCTACCTCTTCCTTTATCCCTGCTTGTTCCTCCAGTTGTAGTATTACCCCTCTCTATTCCCATGCCTCTTCCTTCAGCATTTCTTCTTATTGCTGATGTGTCATGCCATACAGATGTTGGGACAATATTTGAAGCCTGATGGCTTGATTAAGCCTATCTATCTATCTATCTATCTATCTATCTATCTCTATATATATATATATATATATATATATATATATATA
>MU772206.1:192581-214624 GCA_026770625.1 Nicotiana glauca
TGTGTGTGTGTGTGTGTGTGTGTGTGTGTGTGTGTGTGTCAGCCAATAACATACATATAATAATTAGAATAATATAAAGCATAAGTATACTTACCACTCCTGGACAGTTAGTTTTGTTATGTCCTTGTTGTTGACATGTCGAACAAGTAATTTTTACTCCTTTCTTAGACCACTTTCCCCGCTTCTTTTTAGGTTCATCTTTAGACTTTCTTATACACCTTTTTGGTCTTCCTGGCATCAGCTTTGAAACTAGAGGTTCAATTTTGATATTACTAGTAGCAGGCCACATGTTCTTGCTTGGCATTGGTTGAATAACATACTTATAGGCCCTGGGAAAATAATCCTTTCTATAGCACTTTTCTACATGCTCATCGGGTTCTTTATTTGTATATCTATAAGAACACACAGTATGGTGATATGGTATCCCTCTCAATATCCAAGATCTACATGTACATGATTTATTTACTGTGTCAACAATTTCCTCTCCAACCTCGAAACCTGTATCACCATTAAACAGAACATGGCATCTCCTTGAAAGTTCTTTACTGTCTTCTAATAGTAGTCTAGCCATTGGTGAGATATCTGAAATCCATGTAATAGCGAATTTTCTCATATCTACATGCCTTGTCATAATCTTATGTCTAATCTATTCCAACATGCTAATGATTGATTTATGCCTAGGCCCTAGTATCCAAGAATTGAACGTCTCACATATATCATTCTCAACTACATCACACTTAGCATGCTCACTAAAATATGCCCTACACCAATACTCCTTGTTATAGCACAACAAATGTTTACATATTTCTTTCACTAGCCCGCCCAAAGAAGCTAACTCTGATTTAAATTTTACCTCAAAAGATAACTTTTCACATCTCCAAAATAGTTTTCTTCTTTCTTCTCCTTTCCACTTCTTAGACCAATTTGACCAAATGTGCATGGCACACATTCTGTGTTCAGCACAAGGAAGCAGCTCACTAATGCTTGGTACAATTCCCTGCAAAACAGTATATATAAAAGTAATTAAAAACAAGATCAAAATAAATAAAACAAAAAACACAAAAAGAGTATATGTGGATACCTTTTGCATGTCTGACATGACAGTTAATCCTTCTCCATTTCCTAACTCTAGATCTGTAATCAAATAGTTAATGAACCGACTTCAAGAATGCTTAGTTTCTGTGACTATAACAGCCCAGGCTATTGATATGTCTGTTGGTTGCCATTCTTCCCAATAGCAACCAACAGTTCTCCTTTACAAGCTCATTTCAAGAAGCAACCATCAAATCCTATTATCTCCTACACCCCTCAAGCCAACCTTTTTTTTAAAGCATCAAAATAGATATTCAAGTACACAAACAGATTCTTCCCAAGTTATGTTTCCCTCTCAGTCGTAATCCAACATGAGCTTCCAGGATTTGTTTGTTTGATCATTTCATCATAATCACACAGTGTTCAAAATTCCTCTTTCCAATAACCCATAAATTATCTAATAAATATCATTTTAGCCCCGTAACACACAGATCTTCTAGCGTACAACCCTAATTTATCCCTCACTAGCTTCGAATTTCCAGTATTGAAATTCCAGGTTGGGATGTGTTTTGATACCCAAGTTTTTCCTATGTATTTTTATATATAAAATACTTTCAAAATAACATGTATATACATATATAAGCATGCTCAAGTATTTTGATATTTTTTTCTAATTTTTAAAGATTTTAAATCAATTTATTGTCTATTTTGACAATACAAATACCAATAATTATTCCCAAGATTATTATTTTGGTGAATAACTTATTTTTATTCCTATATTTATACCAAAATATAGTTGAGGTACTTTTTGTATATTTTTACAAATATGTTTGGTATTTAAAAGACTAAATTGCCTACAATTATAATTTTAGCCTATTTTAAGATTAATAGCATTTTTATAATTGTAAAATTGGTTTAAATATTTTAAAATTAATATCTATATATTATTTACTGGCTCAGTACTTTCAATTTTCTTTTAAAATCATCTTTACTATTTTTTATAAATAAAAAGGGAAACTGGCTATTTAACATTTAGCCCCATTTCATTTTGAATTATAGCCTACTGTACATTTCAATTTAACCCTAATTGACCTCGTCCTAATTAGTCCAACCCAATTTCATTTTACCCGGCCTCGACCCAATTTAAAAATTTGCCCGATTCCTGTTATTAATCTAGATCCCCCTTACCATTTTAACCCCAAACGACCTACCTTAATCCCTCATTTCATTCTGATAGCCGCCTTTGAAATCATTTCGTCTCTCAAACTCTCTCGATGATTTTTTGAAACCCTAATCGTCTCCGGCCCTTTCTAACCACCACTCCACCGGAATCCATGGCTTTTCAGGCCATGGATGGTCTATACTCACCCCTTCCACCATTAAACCTTGGATGTTCGAGGGTTCGAAGTATGACTTCGATGGTTCTCTTTCGGATCTTCTTAGATATTTGGTTCCATGGCCTCTCCGGCCTTTGCTCCGGCATATTCAAGCCTCAGGAGCCTGATTCTCACTCGTCCAACTCAGGATCGTACTTTCTTCCAAGCCTTTCTCATTTCTAGTATTTCGAAGAAACCCTAAGATATTCGAGGTTTTTCTCTGTTGTTTTCTTAGATCTATGCTGTATCTCTGATTTACTCGACTTTTAAAGTGTTTTCCCCAAAGTTTCTTTTCAAAATCGTTTGTTTTCGATTTAGGGTTTCTGAAAGGTTTTCAAAATATCGTTCTGATTCCTTTTATTCTTTTCTTTATGTGTGTTTGTTTGTGTTATGCTCGTATGTTTTCTTTTCTACCACACACGTATTTGTGCTTTTGTTTTTACTTCTATTATACATGATTCTCGTATACATCTGTATTTTTACTGTGCCTCTAAACCAGGCTCGCATGATTATCTCTACTATGTTTTCCTACATGATTTCTATTGTATGTGTTTCCTGCTGAGTTCTTTAATTTTGTTTGCTTTACTGGACTTTGTCCGAGTTTTTCTAGGCATGTTTCATCTACTTCTTGTTAAGTTTGTATCACTTCTTCTCTTCTGAACTTGCTTAAGTTCCGAGCTTTTCTTAAAACATGTTCTTCATGCTTTAAATCAGTTTTTCTTTCCTTGTTATTTCAAACCTGCTATCATATTTGTTTTATTTCTCATGAGGCTCTAAAACAGACCTTTTGGTCTGTTTAAATGGCTTGCTTTCTCATCCCTATGTCTGATTCGATTCGAAACCCTAGGATTTGGGGTTTCCTTTGGCAATTTTGATTAGGGTTCTACTTTGGAACCCCGGACTATCAGACTCATTCTAAGTACTATGAACTGAATTTGGAACTCTTTGCTTATGATTCTGAACCTTTCTATGCCTGTCTTTTCTAATTAGCATGACAACTCCTTCTTGTTTGATATCTGTGTACTTTATATATGAGAATTCCTTCTTGCAAAAAGGGTTTTTTCCAGTAATTGATTGATTTCAAAGTCCTTTTAATAAGGCCTGACTAATTGGTACTGATTTTCCTTTAATTGAACCTTCTTTACCTTTTCCTAACTTGGTTCATTCGAACAAAGCCTGTGATTATGATTTCATTGGCTGTTTGATTGATTCCCTTTCCTTATTTTTCACAAATCATGTACCACTGAACTTTGCCTTAAATAAACTCCAAGGTATTTACCCTTTTTGTGTTACTTTGGAAAAGATTTCAGTCAAATTCTTTCTTTAACTGTCTTCTACCCGTTTGAAATCAGAATCCCTTAACTAAAGGGAGACTTTATGTGATTGATTGTAAAATTATTTTCTTACCTTTTTCTTACTTGCCTTGTGCACTATAAAAGGGGACTACCCTTCTGCACTTACACATACCCGGACAATTAAATACTCTTTAAAGACAATTTCGAATTCAATACTTTTACACACCTTCAACTTACACTACTCACCTCACAATTTCAATACTTTCATCTAAATTTCTTCTGGTTGTTTGCTTGCAATTTGGGCTTAACTACTACTTTTCTCTGCTTAATTCTGAAACTGGTATGTCCTAATTTAGTTTCAGCCATCACACCAATGTGTTTATTTACAGCTTCTGCAATCTTGTTTACTTTATTGCCATGTTCAATGATTAATCTGTATGCTATTCTCTTTGCACCTATTTTCTACTGTGAATCGCTATACCCCATGCCCTCTATGTGTTCGAGTTAAGGACCAGGCATGGCAGTATCCAAATTTCTGCTCATGTTTGGACCTGATCCTTAATAGATCCTAACTCCCCAAATAAATATGGCTAACAGGCTGGTTAGGGGTGTATCAGCACTCCTAATTGTTGGGTATGACCACCAGCCTGCCGTGGCCTCCCTAGAATCCTCTCTATTGCACTTACACTCATTCCTATTTTCTAAGTTCTGCCCCCTCCTATGAGCCTTGCTTTGGGACCTTGAGTTCCCTCTGAACTTGGACATTTGAGGGCTGGTCCTTCCACACTGCCATGCTGGTTGTACCCCACACTATTTAGGCTGGCTGGAGGACAATCAAAATGACTTGGGTCAGCCCGGGTTTGTTCGAGGTCATAGAATCATTGATGAAAAGGCTGAAGCGCAAGTAAAATACAACCAATTGTGCAAGAGGATGCGGGAATGTGAAAACAAGCACCGTGAAATACAAGAATCCAATCAAAAACTAATTGGAGAATGGAAGGATATGGCTGTCAGCACCAACAAATGACTGATCTACTTGGAGCGAAGCATAGTGGAACAGGAAAAGAAATTTCTGAAGAGGGTCGAAGATTGCCGAGTTGCTGAAGGAAATGAAGGCAGACATCTGGCCAGGGCCTACTTGTTGCTAGGACTATGCAAGCTAGGAGAGCTGTACGAGGGAGCTAACACTACCGAATCTGGGGAAGGTCCTTTTGGGACCAAATAGATAGGAGTTTTTATTTTCCTTTGAAAAATGTAATAAGGCCTATGGCCACTAGTGACATTTTTTTTTCATGTTATTTAGTGTCGTTTTGGGATTCGTCTTATTTTCTTATCAATAAAATGATGCATTTAGCATTCTAAGTTCTCCAAATTTACTTGTCGCTAGGCCTACCTCGGGCACAATGAGGTCCCCAAAATTAGGACACGCTTTATATTTCCTGCACTACATGTTTAAATATTGCAACATCTTTTCTTATAATCCTTACTAACTTGTTAGCTTTTTATTTTTACTTTTGTTTATTCCCCTCCCCAAAGGTTAGTTCGTGAACTCTGGCAACATCAGCATATTTTACAAGATCCAGGGGCTCTCCACCTACTCCTCCTCCCAGTCCTGTCAGGCACGAAGGCAAAAGAAGAATGGAAGATTCAAACAACTCAGTTGAACAGGTAGAGATCACTCATAGTGCCATGGTCCCCAAAGATAATGCCTCTAAAATAGAGCAAAAGTTACTGAAATTTCAAGAAGAGCTTGATCAAGTCCGGAATTTGGAAAGTCTATCATTTTCCCTTATCACCCCAGAAGTTACTCAGAATCTTAAACCTCCACAAAATGTCCCAAGCCATCCCGCTCCTCACCACTACTGAAATACTTGCCACACTCCCAACAACATTCTGTTGCTCATCCCGGAACTATTGAACTCTACAAATGACCGCTACTACAACCAACACAACACCCCTATCTATGTGGAACCGTGTCGCACCCTACTCAACCCATCTCAAGCGCACCCGAGTCCGATAATAAAGACTCGCTCATCAAAAATTTGGCTGAAGAACTTAAGAAGCTGACTACTAGGATCCAAGGCGTTGAAGGTAGTAAAGGAATTGAAGGGCTAAACTATGAAGATTTATGCATACAGTACGATGTCGAACTACTCGAGGGGTACAAACCTCCCAAGTTCAAAATGCTTGATGGTATAGGGGATTCCAAGGTTCACTTGAGGACATATTGTGACAAGCTAGTCGGAGTAGGGAAAGATGAGAAGATCCGCATGAAGCTTTTCATGAGGAGCCTGAAAGGAGATGCTCTGTCTTGGTACATTAGCCAAGACCCAAAGAAGTGGTCAAATTGGGTTAGTATGGCGTCCGACTTTATGGATAGGTTCAGGTTCAACATGGAAAATGCGCCAGATGTGTTTTACATTCAGAATTTAAAGAAGAAACCCACTGAAATGTTTCGTGAGTATGCCACTCGTTGGAGATCAAAGGTTGTTAAGGTTCGACCTGCTTTAGGAGAAGAACATATGAACAAGTTTTTCGTCTGGGCTCAGGATCTGCAATACTATAAAAGACTGATGTTGATCGAGAATCATAAGTTTTCTGACATCATCAAACTAGGAGAAAGGATTGAAGAAGGTATCAAGAGTGGTATGGTTACTAACTTTGAATCTTTGCAAGCCACCAACAAGGCTCTTCAGTCCGGTGGTACATCCAAGAAGAGGGACGTAAGTGACATAATGGTTGCATAGAGAACCAAATCACCCGTCAAATACCAAACCTACCCGATTTCTCCACTTACACACCAACCCACTCTAAATTTCCAAACACCCGCACCTGCCTACCAAGATGCACCACCTACCTATCAATCACCTCTACCTCCTACATACCAACCTATTTCACCCAGATATTCCCAATCCACACACGTCTACCAAGCTTACAACACTCAACCATCCCACTATCAATCACCTCCTACTCGCCAAAACTTTCCTAGACCTCGACCAAATCTTGACTGCAGGCCTCCCAAACAGTATACCTCCATTGCTGAACCAATCGACCAGCTGTATGAGAGACTCAAAGTTGCTGTTTATGTCACCCATATCCCTTTCATAACCCTTGAAAACCCTTCCCAATAGATCAAACCAAACAAAACTTGTGCATACCATTCTGGCATAAAAGGGCATACCATTGATGAATGCCGCTCCCTGAAGGATAAGATCCAGGCTTTGATTGACAACAAGATTATCGTGGCAAAAGAGCCTGCTCCGAATGTCCACAATAACCCTCTACCGGACCACAAGGGTGGAGGTGTTCATGTGATTGAAATAGAGGATGATTGGGATCCCAAAGGATCAATAGGTTTGATCGTAAAAGGCGATGACCCAAAGAAACCAACAGTCACCCTTAATTCGATTATAGTCCAAATTCAGCCTTCTAAAGATGCCGAGGTGAACATGTCCATACCACTTGAGTTTGAAACACCAGCCTCTGCAAAGATGCCAACACCAATTGAGGTCGAGTTTGGGTCCCCAAAAGCGCTTGAGACATTTGAAGTTGTTGTATTACCTTCCAAGGCAAGGGTACCTATTCCAGTAGCAATATTAGTCATAACACCATTCCATACAAAATCCATACCATGGGAATACACAGTTGAGGCAAGAAGGAAGGGAAAAGCCAAGTTCGGGGAAGCAGTTGTGGCACAGGGTATGACAAGAACCGGTAGGGTTTATGCCCCAAAACATTTGGCTGAGTCAAGTAAGCAGACCTATGGTCGACAAAGCCATCATTGAAACTGGGCTCGGTGATCTCTGGAGAAAGATACAACCCAAGGAATACTCGATCATTGACCAACTGAATAAAACACAGGCCCAGATCTCTATCCTAGATTTGCTATAGAGTTCCGATGCACACAAAAATGCCTTGTTGAAGGTGTTGAGTAAGGCATATGTACCCAGTAACATCACTGGAAGAGAAATGGCAAACATGATGGGTCAAGTGTTGGAGAGTCACAAAATTACCTTCCACGAGGATGAGCCGCCACCAGAAGGATTGAGTCACAACAAGGCGTTGCATATCACTGTGCAGTGCGAAGATTATTTTATTACCAGGATCCTGGTCGATGGAGGGTCATGTCTTAATATTTGTCCGTTGGTAACACTCAGGACATTAGGAAAAGGGTTGTATGAAATCAAGGATGGGCCATCAAAGTCAAGGCTTTCGACGATTCTCAAAGGTCCACTATTTGTGAAATTAGCTTACGCTTGCAAATGGGTCCTACTTGGTTCGATATTGATTTTCAAGTGATAGACGTGCCAGCATCTTACAATCTATTATTGGGACGACCATGGATTCATGCCGCTGGGGCCGTGGCATCAACACTACATCAGGTAGTGAAATTTGAGTGGAATCACCGGGAGGTGATCATTTATGGTGACGGTAGCAATCAAATATATAGTCGCCAGACCATTCCAGCAATTGGAGGAAGAAGAAGGATAGGTGGGGAAACTTACCACCACATCGAGTGAGTCAACACCATCGATAAAGATAAATGGTGGGAAAACAAAATTGAAAGCATACTGAACTGGAGCGGGTATGAACCTGGCAAGGGACTTGGCAAGAATCTCCAAGGAATCGCTAAGCCCATCAAGCTCAAGAAGCATGGCACCACCTTCGGATTGGGATATGAGTATACCTGGAAAGAATCCAAGGAATGGTCGCCACCCTGGCCCGGTCCTTACTATCCGTTGGAGCAGCCGATACCCCGTTTGGAGCAGACTTTCCAACCGGCCAAAATCATCTATGGGTCATAAGAAGAGGAAGCGTTAGCAGCAATGAGGAACTTGTTCCTGGAAAATGATGATATGGACTACTGTGTCATTTTTGAGGAGGAGGGGGAGGAAGTAACTTCCATACAGGCTGTAAACAAAGGAGCACGCCTCGACAACTGGACCATCAAAACCACCAGAGCCCGGCGTGCCTCATGCATTACTATTACTTATCTTGATGAACCAATGACTGTGACATGCAATGAGATAACGCAAAAAACGGACATAGATTTAGAGAAAGATGATATACCGGAAGAGATTGTTAAGGAAGTTAAGAATTTCGAAAATAGGCCTAAGTCCAACTTGGACGAGAATGAGATTTTCAACCTGGGAGATGCAGAAAACATCGAAGAAACACGAATCAGCGTTCATTTGTCACCCTCAGAAAAGAAATAATATACAAGTTTCTAAGAGAGTATGAAGATATATTTGCCTGGTCATACGACGACATGACTGGCCTAAGAACATCCACTGTGGCTCACAAATTGCCGACTAATCCGGTATGCCCGCCAGTAAAACAGAAGCTCAGAAAATTCAACCCAGATATGAGTTTGAAAATCAAAGACGAGGTTACTAAGCAAGTGAAAGCTAAGGTTCTCAGGGTAGTGGAGTATCCAACATGGTTAGCCAATACTGTGCCAGTACCAAAGAAGGATGGGAAGGTCAGAGTCTGCATCGACTACCGGGATCTCAATTGGGCTAGTCCAAAATACGACTTCCCCTTGCCGAACATACACATCTTGATTGATAACTGCGCCAAGCATGAGCTGCAGTCATTCATTGATTGTTTTGCTGGGTACCATCAGATATGGATGGATAAAGAGGATGTTGAGAAAACAGCTTCCATTACGCCGTGGGGCATGTATTGCTACAAGATGATGTCTTTTGGGTTAAAGAATGCAGGCGCCACCTACATGAGGGCCATGACCACCATTTTCCATGACATGATACACAAGGAGATCGAAGTGTATGTAGACCACATCATCATTAAGTCCAAAAATTCGCTGATCACATGGAAGATTTAAGGAAATTCTTCAATAGACTGAGAAGATACAACCTGAAATTGAAAGCAAAATGTGCATTCGGGGTTCCAGCTGGAAAATTGCTTGGGTTCATTGTAAGTCACCGAGGGATAGAATTGGATCCATCAAAGGTCAAAGATATTCAAGAACTGCCACCGCCAAAGAACAAGAAGGAAGTAATGAGTTTCTTAGGAAGACTTAACTACATCAGCCGGTTCATAGCACAATCTACTGTCATCTGTGAGCCAATCTTTAAGATGCTTAAGAAGGATGCCGCTACTAAATGGACTGACGACTGCCAAAAAGCCTTCGACAGAATCAAGGAGTACTTGTCAACACCGCCAGTTTTGGTCCCGCCTGAGCCAGGTAGAACCCTGTTACTCTACCTTGCGGTACTAGATAGAGCGTTTGGTTATGTTCTGGGGAAGCATGATGAAACCGGGAGAAAAAAGCAGGCCATCTATTACCTCAGCAAGAATTTCACCCCGTACGAGGCCCGGTATTCTCTGTTGGAACGCACCTGTTGTGCTCTGACTTGGGTAGCTCAGAAGTTGAGGCACTATTTCTGTGCTTACACCACGTATCTCCTATCAAGGATGGATCCATTAAAGTACATCCTTCAAAAGCCCATGCCCACTGGCAAGCTAGCCAAGTGGAAAATCGTGCTGAGTGAATTCGACATTGTCTACGTAACTCAGAAAGCAATCAAAGGGCAGGCATTACCAGATCACTTGCAGAAAACCCTGTGGATGAAGAATACGAACCCCTAAGGACGTATTTCCTGATGAAGAGGTATCCTTCATAGGAGAAGACATTGCAAAATCCTATGATGGTTGGAGAATGTTTTTCGACGGAGCAGCGAATTTCAAAGGAGTTGGCATAGGATCAGTCCTAATATCAAAAACTGGCCAGCATTATCCGGTATCCGCCAAACTCAGGTTCCCCTGTACCAATAACATGGCCGAGTACGAAGCCTGCATTTTAGGGCTCAAGATGGCCATTGACATGAACATCCAAGAGTTGCTAGTGATTGCAGATTCAGACTTACTTATACATCATGTCCGAGAAGAATGGGCAACCAAGAACTCCAAGATACTCTCATACCTACATCATGACAAGATTTGAGGAAGAGGTTCACAAAGACAAAATTCCGGCATGTTCCCAGTGTCCAAAATGAGTTTGCCAATACACTTGCCACCCTATCATCTATGATTCAGCATCCAGATAAGAACTTCATAGACCCTATTCCAGTAAAGAATCAGCCTACTGTGCTCATGTCGAGGAAGAAGCAGATGGAAAGTCTTGGTTTCACGACATCAAGGAATATTTAGCCAAAGGAGAATATCCAGAGCATGCAAATGCTACTCAAAAATGCACACTTCGAAGGTTGTCCAACAATTTCTTCCACAGTGGAGGAATCCTGTATAGGAGGACTCCAGATTTAGGTCTTCCAAGGTGTGTTGATGCAAGGGAAGCATCTGAACTACTAGAAGAAATCCATGTCGGGACTTGTGGCCCACATATGAACAGTTTTGTCTTAGCCAAGAAGATACTCCGGGCAGGTTATTTTTGGATGACTATGGAGACGGACTGCATCCAGTATGTTCAAAAGTGCCACCACTGTCAGATCCATACAGACATGATAAAAGTGCCTTTAAATGAGCTCAATCCAACAAGCTAGCCTAGTCATTCGCCGCATGGGGAATGGATGTTATTGGACCAATCGAGTCTGCCGCATCAAACGGTCACAGGTTTATCCTATTAGCAATTGACATTTTACGAAATGGGTTGAAGCAGCATCTTACATAGCAGTGACCAAGAAAGTCGTGGCAGACTTTGTCCGTGACCGTATCGTTTGTCGATTCGGGATTCCAGAATCAATCATTACTGACAATGGCTCCAACCTCAACAGTGATTTGATGAAAGCTATGTGTGAAACCTTCAAGATCAAACACAAGAATTCCACAGCCTATAGGCCTTAGATGAACGAAGCTGTAGAAGCCGCCAACAAGAACATCAAGAGAATACTGAGGAAGATGGTAGAAAAGCATAAATAGTGGCATGAGAATCTATCATTTGCTTTATTGGGGTATCGCACCACAGTCCGCACATCAACTGGTGCAACTCCCTATATGTTGGTTTATGGTACAGAAGTCGTCATTCCAGTCGAAGTAGAAATTCCTTCCTTACGAATCATACAAGAAGCTGAGCTCGATGATGCAGAATAGGTAAAATGTTGTTATGAGAAATTGTCTCTTATAGATGGAAAGAGAATCAATGCAGTTTGCCACGGTCAGCTTTATCAGAACAGAATGTTCCGAGCCTTCAACAAGAGAGTTAGACCAAGACGGTTCACACCAGGGGCAGCTTGTGTTAAAGAAGATTTTTCCACATCAAGATGAAGCCAAAGGTAAGTTCTCTCCTAACTGGCAAGGTCCATACTTGGTTCATCGGGTTATGATAGGAGGAGCCCTCATACTTGCAGAAATAGACGGAGAAGTTTGGCCAAAACCAATCAATTCAGATGCAGTCAAGCGATACTATGTGTAACCATTTATGATTTCCTTATGTAAGTTGAACTACATTTGACATGATTCCCGTTTAAGAGGGGATACGTAGGAAGACTTATGGGTTCGGCCACAATCAATAAAATTTTCAATTCTCTCCGCAATTGGAAACTGGGGCAGAATTTTGAGGAGGACTCGCAAAATTTCAAAGTAACTTCAGCCGATCATCGCAAGCAGCCGTCAGAAGCAGCAATCCAGTAAACTGGGGCAGAATTTTGAGGAGGATCCTTAAAATTCCGTAACGAGAGAGATTGCAATGTCCTAAACCACGTCTTCATCTAAAACTATTTCTTAAATATATATATATATATATATATACATATGTTATATCTTTAGCACACTCATGCATATTTATTATCGGAATCACTTTGTTCAGCAACGCTACCCCTATGATACATACTGTGTCATCAGATCAGAGTCGAGCAGTCAAGCAAAGTCAGCAGGGATACGAACTAACCTTCCCCCTCTACAGAACTCACGATTTTTCTTTGGATTCAGGCACCCAAGTCACAAATCATCGAATATATTTACACACTCATACTTTTCAGGAATACAACTTTCGGAACCATCACACCTATTCACATTTGCTATCCGCACACAACATCCCCAGTAGCCACAATATCAATGTCAAATATCAGCTATCAGCTAAGAGATTTTATTACTGTTCGCTCTTATTTATCTCCATTTCATAAGGCTACCTTTATTTCTTCCGAGACTAAGCTCTGTCTCCATCTGCATTTCTCTGCATTAAATGAGGCTACCTTTCTTCCTTCCGAGACTAAGCTCTGTCTCCATCTGCATTGCATAAGGCTACCTTTCTGCCTTCCGAGACTAAGCTTTGTCTCCATCTGCATTTATCTGCATTGCATAAGGCTACCTGTCTGCCTTCCGAGACTAAGCTCCTTCTCCATCTGCATTTCTTTGCATTGCATAAGGCTACCTTTCTTCCTTCCGAGACTAAGCTCTGTCTCTATCTGCATTTCTCTGCATTGCATAAGGCTACCTTTCTGCCTTCCGAGGTTAAGCTCTGTCTCCATCTGCATTTCTCTACATTGCATAAGGCTACCTTTCTGCCTTCCGAGGTTAAGCTCTACCTCCATCTACATTTTTCTACATTGCATAAGGCTACCTTTCTGCCTTTCGAGACTAAGTTCTGTCTCCATTCGCTACCATTCTGCCTTTCGAGACTAAGCTCTGTCTCCATTCGCTACCATTATGCATTTCGAGACTAAGCTCTATCTCCATTCGCATTTCTTGCATTGCATAAGGCTACTATTCTGCCTTCCGAGGTTAAGCTCTACTTCCATTTGCATGGCTGAAATATCGCCACTTCATTTAAATACTACATCGGCTGAAAGATCGCCACTTTATTTACATTTTTAATTTATATGGATGAAATATCGCCACTTCATTTAAATCCCATATCGGCTGAAAGATCGCCATTTTATTTACATTTCTTGCACGGCTTAAATATCGCCACTTCATTTAAATCCTGCATGGCTGAAATATCGCTGCTTTATTTTCGCATGGATGAAATATCGCCACTTTTTATCTTGCATCGGCTGAAAAATTGCCTCCTTCTACATTTCATGGGCTGAAAGATCGCCAAATTGTCCGAAGGCGTTATTATTTGGAGGCACCATTTTCATAACCCGAGAACGCCATGCCATGGCCTGAGGACCCCATTTTATCTTTTGTATATCATTATTCAAAGGCATCATAGTTCGGAGGCATGATTCTCATAGCCCGAGAACATCATTTCATAGCCTACGAATCCTTTATTATACACTTCATGGCCCAGGATGTCGTGGTCTAAGGATGTCATCCTAACCGTCCAAAGATAGCATTCATGGTCCAACGGGAACTTGCATCACGTTTAAATTTATGCACAATATATGTTCATATTGCTCATTTGTAGGTACACCGGCTAGCAACGACCGTCTCAACATGAGAGATCATGCTCCAGTTCTCGCAGCCTACTAGACTTTGACCGTCCTTCCCAACCTGAATATCGCATCCGTTTTTCGAAAATCTCCATCGGCATATTCTGTCGATGGGTCACGAACTACATATGGCCTGATTCCTGTAAGACCGGGGATATGTAGGCAGCTCAGGAACGAGAGCTCGGTCAAAATTCTTCAAATCATTTTATTCGGTCAAATTGGCCATCATATCTTTACCCAATAACTCTTTCATCCTTCCCGGATAAAGAAGGGCAGTTGTTGATACCCAATTTTTTTCTATGTATTTTTATATACAAAATACTTTCAAAATAACATATATATGCATATATATAAGCATGCCCAAGTGTTTTGGTTATTTTCCTAATTTTTAAAGATGTGAAATCAATTTATTGTCTATTTTAACAATACAAAGACCAATAATTATTCCTAAGATTATCATTTTGGTGAACAACTTATTTTTATTTCCATATCTATACCAAAATATAGTTGAGGTAATTTTTTTATATTTTTACAAATTTGTTTGGTATTTAAAAGACTAAATTGCCTACAATTGCAATTTTAGCCTATTTTAAAATTAATAGCATTTTTATAATTATAAAATTGGTTTCAATATAGTTAAATTAATATTTATATATTATTTACTGGCTCAGTACTTTTAATTTGCTTTTAAAATCACTTTACTATTTTTTATAAATAAAAATGAAAAACTGGCTATTTAACATTTAGCCCCATTTCATTTCAATTATAGCCTAATTTACATTTCAGTTTTAACCCTAATAGACTCAGTCCTAAATTAGACCAACCAAATTTTATTTTACCCGACCCCGACCCAATTTAAAACTCTGCCCGGTTCCTGTTATTAATCTAGACCGTTGATCATTTTGATCAACGGTCAAATTCCCCCTTACCATTTTAACCCCAAACGACATACCCTAATCCCTAATTTCATTCTGATAGCCGCCTTTGAAATCCTTTCGTCTCTCAAACTCTCTCAACGGTTCGTCGAAACCCTAATCGTCTCCTGCCCTTTCCAACCACCACTCCACCAGAATCCATGGCTTTTCAGGCCATGGATGGTCTATACTCACCCCATCCACTATTAAACCTTGGATGTTCGAGGTTTCGAAGTCTGACTTCGATGGTTCTCTTTCGGATCTTCTTAGATATTTGGTTCGATGGCCTCTCCGGCCTTTGCTCTGGCATATTCAAGCCTCATGAGCCTGATTCTCACTCGTCTGACTCAGGATCGGACTTTCTTCCAAGCCTTTCTTATTTCTAGGGTTTCAGAGAAACCCTAAGATATTCGAGGTTTTTCTCTGTTGTTTTCTTAGATCTATGCTGTATCTGTGATTTACTCGACTTTTAAAGTGTTTTCCCCAAAGTTTCTTTTCAAAATCGTTTGTTTTCAATTTAGGGTTTCTGAAAGGTTTTCAAAATATCGTTCTGATTCCTTTTATTCTTTTCTTTATGTGTGTTTGTCTGTGTTATGCTCGTATGTTTTCTTTTCTACCACACATGTATTTTTCTTCTATTTTTAATTCTATTATACATGATTCTCCTATACATCTGTATTTTTACTGTGCCTTTAGACCAAGATTGCATGATTATCTCTACAATGTTTTCCTACATGATTTATATCGTATGTGTTTCCTGCTGAGTTCTTTAATTTGGTTTGCTTTACCGGACTTTGTCCGAGTTTTGCTAGGCATGTTTCATCTACTACTTCTTAAGTTTGTATCACTCCTTCTCTTTAGAACTTGCTTAAGTTCTGAGCTTTTCTTAAACATGTTCTTTATGCTTTAAATCAGTTTTTCTTTCCTTGTTGTTTCAAACCTGCTATCATATTTGTTTTGTTTCTCATGAGGCTCTGAAAGAGACCTTTGAGTCTGTTTTAATGGCTTGCCTTCTCATCCCTATGTCTGATTCGATTCAAAACCCTAGGATTTGGGGTTTTCTTTGGCAAGTTTGATTAGGGTTCGACTTTGGAACCCTGGACTATCAGACTCATTCTAAGTGCTATGAACTGAATTTGAAACTCTTTGCTTATGATTCAGAACTTTTCTATGCATGTCTTTTCTAATTAGTATGACAACTCCTTCTTGTTTGATATCTGTGTACTTTATATATGATATTTTCTTCTTGCAAAAAGGGTTTTTGCCAGTAATTGATTGATTTTGAAATCCTTTCAATAAGGCATGACTAATTGATACTGATTTTCCTTTAATTGAACCTTCTTTACCTTTTCCTAACTTGGTTCATTCGAACAAAGCCTGTGATTTTGATTTCACTGGCTGTTTGATTGATCCCCTTTCCTTATTTTTCACAAACCGTGTACCACTGAACTTTGCCTTAAATAAACTCCTATTTATTTACCCTTTTTGTGTTACTTTGGAAAAGATTTCAGTCAAATTCTTTCCTTAACTGTCTTCTACCCGTTTGAAATCAGAATCCCTTAACTAAAGGGAGACTTTATGTGATTGATTGTAAAACTATTTTCTTACCTTTTTCCTACTTGCCTTCTGCACTATAAAAGGGGACTACCCTTCTGCACTTACACACACCCGGACAGCTGAATACTCTTTAAAGAAAATTTCGAATTCAATACTTTTACACACCTTCAACTTACACTACTCGCCTCACAATTTCAATACTTTCATCTGAATTTCATCTGTTTGTTTGCTTGCAATTTGAGCTTTACTACTACTTTTCTCTGCTTAATTCTGAAACTGGTATGTCCTAATTTAGTTTCAGCCATCACACCAATGTGTTTATTTACAGCTTCTGCAATCTTGTTTACTTTATTGTCCGTGTTGAATGATTAATCTGTATGCTATTTTCTTTGCACTTGTTTTCTACAGTGAATCTCTATACCCCATGCCATATATGTGTTCGAGTGAAGGACCAGGCATGGCAGTATCCAAATTGCTGGTCATGTTTGGACCTGATCCTTAATGGATCCTAACTCCTCAAATAAATGTGGCTAACAGGTTGGTTAGGGGTGTGTCAGCACTCCTAATTACTGGGTATGACCACCAGCCTGCCATGGCCTCCCCAGAATCCCCTCTATTGCACTTACACTCATTCCTAGTTTCTAAGTTCTGCCCCCCTCCTACGATCCTTTCTTTGGGACCTTGAGTTCCCTTTGAACTTGGACATTTGAGGGTTGGCCCTTCCACACTGCACTTTAATTCAGTTATGCAACTTATTTTGGGTGTAAGCAGTGTCTGGAGTTCATGAAGCTCCTAGGAACTCTGACACTCCCAAAAAATTAGAAAGGTTTTGGAAATCTGATCTCTAGAAGTTGGTTTATTTCATATTTCAAACCTCGGGTCTGAATTAGGCTCTTCTTGGTTGGAATCTTTAATTTATGATGTAATTTTACTTTTCTTGATTCATTCGGGTTGTAATAATTTATAATAACTTATGGGGTATATAGTAAAAAAGGGGAGGGTCATTCATGTATGCATACGGGTAGACATCATGCTTTAGGTATTTACTTATTCAATCACATCCTATTTTTCGCTTATGCATTTGCATATAGAAATCTTGTCTATAAGGTTATGCATCTACACGTAGAAATCCTGCCTATAAGTTTTTCTGCACTTTATGTAGAAACCCTGCCTATAAGTTTCCGCACTTCTACATATAGAAATCATGTCTATAAGTTTCTGCACTTCTGCATATACATATGTCATTAGGCAAACAGTCTATAGGTTAAAATAATAACAAGTTGCATCCTAGATACCATGCTTATAGGATTCTTGCAACCTGTTAATCGTTTTAAAACCAACGTTTAGAAATCATGCCTATTGGAGTAACCACTTGAATCTGATTCGTCTCTTTCATCTACATGTCTAAAATCATTAGTAATGTCGGGTAAAACCTGTAGAGTTTATGTTTGTATATAATCAGAAAGCTTTCTTTAAAATCAGTATACTTTACATTGCTAGATATCATGCCTATATGTCTCACCTAGGCAAGCCATTAGGTAATTAATTACACCAGTCTTTAATAATTAAAACCAGCAGGCATGCCTTATTTGGACTTCTTATCTGAAAATATGTGATAAATTAGTCACGCCTTAACGTTTAAGTTTAATTAAAGACCTAATCAGTATCTGAAAGACATGCTAAAAAACTTTGTGTTTCTTTATGTTTTGAGGAGGTTTGTTTGAGCCTTTTCTGTCATGTGCTTACCCATACTTGTCATGTATGTTTTGAATATCGCCTTAGACTTTTGTCCTTTTTAAACTCTAAAAGCCAACTTTTCATTCCCTTTTTGGACTAGTAGTCCCTTATACCTCCGGGGCTGATAGGATTGGGACGGGTAATAGCATAAAATAGGTAACGATATCATTTCGCGATTTAATACCTTAACAGGGTGGGTAAGGGTAGACATGGATATGATGACCACGCGATAATATCACGAGTATAAATGGTTACCGGGCATTGTGTGGGGTGATCCATGCTATTTATAAACCTAGGACCCCTTCCCTCTTTACTTGTTTACTTCCTTGTTTCAGAATTTTGAAGTTGTTTAGTTTTCAGTTCTTCAACTTCTTCTTTTACTTCAATTATGCAAAAATCTCTCTTTAAATTGTCCGACTTTCAGGACTATTTTTTTTTTCAAAACCTCCGCCCTTTTTTACTTCTTTTGCTAAACTACTTGCATCAATTATTTGACCCCTTCCCCTTTACTTGTGTGTCTTTCTTTAATTATAAAATTACCTTCTCACAAGATTTCAGCACTCTTTAAACCTCTTGTACTTCTTTTATTTGCAACCATTATGTGAAAATTACCTAGTATTTACAATGCTTGTTTATTTGTTGTTGTATTTAAAGTCACAATTATAGCATGGCCGGGAACCACACTAGTGGATCTTGGGGGGTGCCTAACACCTTTCCCTCGAGATAATTTTAAGCCCTTACCCATTTTCTAGTTCTTATTCTTTTTTTTAAGTTATATTTCTTCTTAGTGTCCTAATGCACTTAATCATTAGGTGGTAACTCTTCTAAATTGTAAACCCAATTTCCAAAAGGAAAAGAGTTGTCCGCCCAAATGTCATAAACCCAATTTCGCGAGAAAAAGGGGGCATCGACAATGTGATTCTGTCCTTAAATTTATTGGAAATGAATTTGGAAGTGCACAACTTATTTTTACTATATGTGGGGCACTTATGAACATGTAGTAATTCTTGACAATAAAATCACCATAAGTAGAGTCAATACTAGGAAACAATAGCCATTTACATTTCTTGCCCTTACGTTTCACCCTAACTCTTCTTGAATCATTAAGCATCAATTTTAACTGTTCTTTATATTCAACTGCATATTCAGCTACAGCTTTTCTAAATACCTCTACATTTTCAAATACCATGTCAAGTTCAAATATGGAAACTTCACAATCTGTATCATACCTTACCTTGTTTCTTTTCCTTCTTCTAGGCAAGTCAACACCTTCTTCAGTATTTGGATCTAACTCATCTTGGCTATCATCACTACCTATGTCTGAACTATCAATGTACTCTTCATCCCCTCCTAATTTACCAACATACCTGGCAGTTTTGTTCTTTCCAATGTCCTCAAATCCTCTATCTATTCCAGCTTTCCCCAAAGTAACCTCTTCAAGATCTGCAGTTTTCTTTCTTCTTTGCTCATCATTCTTGGCATCCTTTCTCTTCTCATTAAACTGGGCATTCTTGGCAGCATTTTTAGATCTTTTTTCAACTCTAAAAGCCCACAATTCATCATCACCATCAGTGTCATCCTCTTCAGGAAGAGCCTCCATTTCTGAGTCACTTTCAAGCTTAGAATCAGTCCAATCTTCAAAGGTATCAACAGCAACAAGAAGTTCCTCAAGTTCTGCCCCATATATGTCTACCCCTTTCACTATTCCAACATCTTCTAAGTATCCCAAATCCCACCTTGGACCACTTTATATATAAAAGGGTTCACTAGTAGTATGCTTTGACCCAACTACTGGATCAGACACATTTATTGAGCCAGTTTCAGCTATATCAGGCCCAACAACTAAGTCCACATTAGCTACCTCAGGGTTATCTATTTCATGCTGCACATATAAGTCCAAAATGTTTCCATTCTTTAAGTTACTAATAAGCTCTAATAGTGGAGAGTCACTATTCAAGCGCACAAATTTTGAACTTTTTGAGTCAAAATAAAAAAGACCACCCACTGAAACATACCCTAAGTCTTTAGTAGAGGAACAAAGCTCAACGACAGAAAATGTATCTTTATCAATAGAAAAGCTACAACATTTCTTTCCCAATATACTTTGGGAATCGACCAAAGGTAAATGTCCCCCCATGGTAAAAATTAGTGGATATAAATTCTGCCATCCCCAGTATCACATGCACACACAAACAGAACCAACCCTAGTTTTGTGACCAAATTTCAATAATACCCTAAATCAGAATATGACAATAAAGAAGGTTAAAAGAGAAATTATGTATCTTGTTTTCTTCCCCACAAGCAACAATATTCCACGAACCAGTAGCTCCTCTTACAACAGTAGTCCACGAACCCGTAGCTTTGTCGACCAGCCCTAATCCACTTCGACTTTTAACTATTACGAACCCTAATCGACCTCTGAAATAGAAATTGAAGATAATTTGTGAGAAAGGCTATGAAATCACTAACCATTAACCCTAATCAGAAGAAAAAGTTATTCTCTGATAGAGAGCATTTAGAAGAGAGACGTAGATGGTTTAGGTTTTTTACTTTGTGAAAGGGGCGTTTAATTTGGAGTGGGGTTAACCTAGAATGATGAAGAATTTGGGATGGATCTGATGTGGAAAACAAAAATACGTGGTTGTTCTTAATTGGGATAGCCTTACACTTCGGAAGCATTTTTTTACACGCGTTGAGTTTATTGTGCCATGTAAGTGAGCAGTATTTAATAGACACACAAGACAATAAAGACAGGTAGCTAATATGTACAGGGCCAAATTGAGGTAGCAAATTGAAAGAGTGAGCCAAGTTTAGGTAGTCGTCTGTGCATTCTACCTAAATTAAATAATGCTAACAAAAGCCCAAACCAAAATCAAATCAATACCAATGCTAACAAAAGACATTCAGTTCTATACTACGGATGGGAAAGTATTGAATATCTATTTTTATTTTGCAATAATTTAGACAAAAATGCATAACCTATTTTTATTTTTTCTTTAAGTTTAGTCATGTAATTATTCTCCCTTATTAGTCTACTTACTTTAGCATGACTTAGTACTTTTAGATCATGTTTATTTTTATTATGACTTATTAATTAGCAATATTTATATTACATAATTTTATTGTCTTTATTTTTGAATATTTTAAGATAATACCATGACACAACCCATATTTTGTATTATTTTCTTGGAAAATACTTTATATAGTTGTATCTTACTAGGATTAAAGAAATATTTTAAACACAAGTTATATATTTTGTTCTACGAAAATTTTACCGAAAAAAATCCGAAAAGACCCGAACAACCCGAAAACTCGAGAAAATTCGAGATTGAAAAACCCAACTTTTAGAAAATAAAAAAAAACCCAACTTTTATTGGTTTGGTTTGATCTTTAGATTTAATAACCTGACAAAATTAGTTTGGTTTGGTAATTGTAAAATCCGAACCAACCCGACCTATGTACACCCCTACTTTTGGCCATAATGTGTCTGTTTTGATCACTCTAAAGAACAACCATTGCTTACTTGTCACTAGAGCCCGGAACCTAAATATATGTGATCTGAAAGTGAAATCTGCCTTTGTTTTCCTTATTCTTGTTAGTGGCTGGATTTTGATTCCTTATAATGGTGATGCCGTGCACTTTCTACTGCTGTATTTATTTGTAGTTATCAATTCAAGTGTTTAAAATGTTTGAATACTTTTACTGTTGTGACCCTTCGTGTTAGAACCTACAGTGTCTGCATTATTTCACCGCATTTATATATATATATATATATATATA
>MU772209.1:16386-33465 GCA_026770625.1 Nicotiana glauca
TGGCTTAGTTGAAGGGCCTAATAGGAACAACTCTATGTTTAAGTGTCCAAGTGACAAAAAAGGTCAAGTTTAAGGGTCCAGTTATGTATTCCGCCAAAAAAATATTTTATCTTTTGTTTATCATTAGAAATTCTTCTTTAGACAATCAAAATTGAAATCCAAAAATATTTTATTTTATTTTTTTCATTGCTTGTTTCGAAACCTGGCATCGTGATATCAAATGAAAACTCAAAATATTTTTCTTTGGTTCATTGTTAAGATTTTCCCCTAAAAAAACAAAAAAATCAAAAAATATTTATCTTGTAGGTTGTCCTTAATAATCTCTCATAGGGTGTTTGTTTCAACAAGAAGAAAAAGAGAAGAAAAATATTTGCTCGAGTTGTAGGATATTAAATCTAGAAAATTCAAAAAAAAAAGGGAAAAGTTTTGGTTTTTTTATTTCAGTCATTATGGTAAAAAACAAGAAGGAAAAAATGACAGTTTGTTTCCTTTATTCCCGTTCTTCCAGAACTACGCAAATATCTGATTTATGCGGGGTCATGATACGTAGGTAACCTACGTAGGGTTTGATCGAATTATTTTTTTTACTATTAAAAGGAAAAAAAGTAAAAGAAAAGGAAAAAAAAGAAAAATAAAGGGTGAAATTATGGGACGTGAGAAATGAGAGGAAATACAGAAGTGATAATTAGAAGAAAAAAAAAGGAGGAAAATGATCAAGCAAGTGCTAGAAAAGCAAATAAAAGAGAGGATTGAAATGAAGAAATTGGGATGATGCCAACTGACCTTCGTACCCTCGAAGTCATTTTAGAACTGATAATTGTGGCTAGGTGCATTGCATTAAATGTGATATTTTGAGTTGTTAAATGCCCTAATGCTAACATGATGACTTAATTTGGTTCCTCTTTGTCTTCTCATTATAGCAGAAGGGTGGTTGGTTTGTGGTTTTTAAGGTAACTCGTCCATACAACACAAGGATAAAGGGCAAGGTAGCCATGGCTAGCAAAAACTTGGGCACAAGAGTTGTTGACCCGTCAAGGGAGTTTGTGGAGTCGGAGTCTGAATTGAAAGAGGAGCTCCAAAGGGTGAAGCAGCAGATGACTGAAATGTATCAGTCTTGGATCAGGGCGCGTCCTCCACCTCCATTCCCCACTAACTACACTGAAAACCCTGCAACTATCCCACCACTAGCACAAATCCATATTCCTACTGCTGCTGATATCTCCCCACAACCTTTTCACACTCCACCCGCCAAAACCACCTCATATACTGCTCTTTTGGCCACTTATGGTCTTGCAGCTCCTCCACCAGCTATTTTTTCTCGATCCCCTAACGAGACTGTGTTCAAAGTCCCTGATGCCCAACACTATACTCAAGTACCAACTTTCAAAGTCTTGGATCCATACTCTTACACTCCTCATTTTGAGGCTCATGGTAAAGCTGAAAAGCCTCGTAAGATAGTGGAGCAAGATGAGATATCCAGGAAGGTAAAAATCTTAGAGCAGTCTTTAAGAAACATGCAAGGGATAGGGAGCCAGATGAGCGTGGCTTACAAAGACTTGTGCTTGTTTCCTGATGCCCAACTGCCTGCTGGGTTTAAGCCACCAAAGTTTGATTTATATGATGGGCACGGAGATCCCGTGGCTCATTTGAAAGGTTACTGCAGAAAGATGAGAGGTGCCGGTGGGAAAGACAAATTATTGATGGTTTATTTCAGTCAGAGTCTGAGTGGGGCAGCTCTAGAGTGGCACACCCGCCAAGATTCTAACATGTGGTACACGTGGGACGATATGGCTCAGGCCTTTGCTAGGCACTTTCAGTATAATATAGAAATCGTCCCGGAACGCAGATCCCTCGCCAAGATGGAAAAGAAGCCTAATGAAAGCTTTATGGAGTACGGGCTCAGATGGAGAGAGCAAGCTGACAGAGTCGATCCCCCGATGAAAGAAAAAGAGATGGTCGACTACTTTCTTCAAGATCAAGAACCAACTTAATTTGGGTATTTGATCACGGTTGTGGGTATGCCTTTCAATGATGTGGTAAAAATGGGAGAAATGGTAGAAGATGGGCTTAATTCTAGCAAGATCATGAGTTATTCTTCTTTAAAAGCCACAACACAAGCAATTCAGAGCAACACAAGAAGCTCGCTGGGTCAGAAGGAACACGATGATGTTGCCATGGTTGTTTTAGAGTCACGACATGGACCAGAGGATCTGCCTCACCAATAAACCCAACCTCAACTCCTACCCCAAACCTATCCCCGAGTTCTACATAATCTACCTCAGTATTATCCTCTGAACAATGTCCGGGCATATGTCCAACCACCAGGTCACTCCCTATGGCGAGCGCCCAACACTGCATAATGCATTCTTGCCTTCACAACATTTTCTAGCACCCAACAACCCAAGAAAACAGGGTCAGAGAAGAGAACAAATGCAAAGAAATAGTTTCACGCCAATTGGGGAGTCCTACACAAGCTTATTTGAAAAGTTAAAGTACTCTGGCCTGATTGAGCCGCTCCTCGGCTATACTCCAGACCCATATGCAAAAGGCTTTGATCCTACTGTACGATGCATGTACCACTCTAATGTCTAAGGGCATAGCATTAAAGTTTGTCGTTCTTTGAAAAGGGAAATAGAAAGAATGATTCAAGAAGGGGTAATTGTGGTTAATGACAGTGACAGGGAGCACGCGAATCCTCTTAGGAACTTGTTGACTGGAGTTGATAATATTGAAGTTGGTAATGGTCTTTGCAATATTGATGCAAAACTTAGTGGCTAAGATGTTGAGTTTGAGGATTGGAAAGACGCTCTTTTCTTGGTTAGCAGGGAGGAGTTTTGGTGGTTCATTTTGTTGTCATTTCTCTTGTCCGGGTTATTTCAGGGTTGTAATTCGGATATTGTCTTGTGATTGAAACCCTTCTATCCTTTTATTTTGTCTAGTTCATTTAGTTGTACTATATCATTTAGTGTTATCTAGGTTTGTTTTAGGGTTGTACCCCAATTTATTTTGCTTGTTTTGTTGTTCAATCCCTTTCACCATCTGTCTAATGCAATTCTCTGTTTTCTGCTATTTCTAGTCATTTTGTTTAGTTCTCTTTTCCTTTTATAGTTCTTTTCCTGTTGACTCTAGTGACATGACATGCATGCATAATTCTCAGTCCGGTTTTAAAAGTCAGTTTAGTCGTGAAGCAATGAAACAATGTTGAAGATGTAGGGACATTTGAGAGAAATAAGTAAAGGCATTCTGAGATCACTTCAAGCCCGAATTGTATGAAACTGGGGCAGATAGAACATAAAGAAACCCTAAAGGCAAGCTTGCCAGATTGGCAGGGGTCGTTCGTGGTAAGGAGAGTGAGAGTGTTGTCAAATGGTGCTTTGTATTCAACAGATGTAGAGAGAGAATATGTGGATATAATTATCAAGTCCGGTACGATCAAAAGATGTTACAAATTTTTTCCTTGGTTTGTTTAATTGTGTAGTTTGCACTTGGAATGTTTTGGAGATTGGAATGACGAAGGCATTTTGTTCTGCTATCTAAACACTTTATTCTTTGTTACCCCCTTTGAGCCTTATTTATTTCCTTTCATACCCCTCTTTTGGAATCAATAACAAAGATCATAAATGCAAGCGTGAAAGATAAGTAAAGAAAAAAAAGAGAAAAAGAAAAAGAATGAAAAGAGTGAGAAGAAAAAGAATGAGAAGAAAAAAAGACGGAAAAAAAGAAAAAAAACAACAAAACAACAAAAAGAGAAAAGAAAGAAAAAGAAAAAGAAAAGGAAAAAGAAAAGGAAAAGAAAAAGAGCAACAACAAAAGTAGTCACATGAACTACGTTCGACTTGTTTCCTTTTAAAGATACGCAGCCAGCCTCACGGTTCGGTCCCATCAAAATAAAAATTAAAAACTCCCCAAGCAAGAAACTGGGGCAGAAGTTGTGGTTGTTTTAAGAAATCTGATTCCGAAAGTTGTAATTTTGAGCCTATTTGAATTGTTTTGAGCCTTTGATACCCTTTCTTTCTAACCTTATCCAAAAGCCCGCATTACGGTCTAAAGAAAGATCTTCCGATCAGTTTTCAAGAAACGGCAAGTCGAGCAAGCAAAGGTGATTCATATGGGGGCAACACTCTGATCCAAGCAGGAAAATGAAAATGAGAGAGTCTTACTGGTGGAAACCTTCGCGGGAATCACAAGGCGATGAAAGTTGAGAGAAATAAAAAATGAGAGAGTCTTATTGGTGAAAACCTTCGTGGGCACCTTGAGGCGATGGTAAATTAAGATAAAGAACAAAATGAGAGAGGCTTGATGATGAAAACCCTTTGGGCACTACAAGTCGAATAAGGATTGAGAATCAAATGGGAAATCACCGGGCGAAGATTGTGAAAGATGACAAACGACGGAGCATCAAAGCCCAGTTTCACAGTTTGGGGGTAAGACAAGAGCTGAACATCAGATTTGCTTAACAGAGTAGGCCGCAAGCGCATGTCATGTTCATTAGAGTAGGTATCTACATCTGATAGGTTTCTACTTTGTAGCTTTCTTGTTAGGAATCATCTCTTTCCTTTGTCCTTTACTCCTGAGTCTGTCCGGTCAGAAAAAGTGAGAAATGACTTCAAAATTTGCCACCAGCTTTCCAATTGCACAAAACGGGATCTGGGTAGCACATCAAAGCATCATAAGTCAGGAAAGAACAGCAGGCACATTGAGTTGGTAACAATCAACATGCTTTGGGATCCTTATGAAATACAAAGGCTTAGTGTATATCAATTCACGAACAATGCAACAGATGAAGGGTTAGGGTGAATAGATCAAAGCTATTTCTTGTGATAAGATTGACAAAAAGAGTGGTAAACTAGTGACAAGCAAGATCTTCCTAGAAGAAATCGAAGTTATCATGGCTAGCGATGGAGTAATAGACCTCAAGGCCAGAGCTAGTGGTTTGAGTAAAGAAAGAACATCATACACACTGAGGCGGTGGCAGTTGACGTGATTTGGGGTTCATGTGAGATGCAAAGGTTGGTAAATGTCAGTTCATGAGCAATGCAACAGATAGAGGGTACTGGGTCTGGACGGAGAAGAGGTATTTTCTGTGATAAGGGTGATAGAGAAATTGGTTAGTCAATAAGCAAGCAATGTCTTTCAAGGTGAAATCAAAGTTATCACGGCAAGTGAAGGAGAAATCGCCCTCAAAGTAAAGGCCACAAACCAACCACCATGTTTAAACTCACAAGTTTCTTTGTCTGAAATAGGGATGGAAGCTATGTTCATATCAAATCTAGGAAGCTTGAAATTTTTAGGTGTAATGCCTCAATTTTGTTTATGCAAAGGCTATTGAGAAGATCACACATCACCCCTAGGAGAAAAACAGCCTAGTCTGGGTTTGCAAGTTATATTTTGTTGTAGGAGACGCACTTCCTAAACTGAGATTTTACCCATAGGAGATGCACTTCCTAGTTTGAGTCATTGAGATTTTACCCATAGGAGGCGCACTTCCTAAGTTGATTTACACCTGTAGGAGACGCACTTCCTAAATTGATAGTTCATTCATAAGAGACGCACTTCCTAGCTTGAGTCATTGAAGTTACACCTGTAGGAGACGCACTTCCTAAATTGAGAGTTCATTCATAGGAGACACACTTCCTAGTTTGAGTCATTGAAGTTTCACCCTTAGAAGATGCACTTCCTAGCTTAAGTTGATTTACACCTGTAGGAGACGCACTTCCTAAATTGATAGTTCATTCATAGGAGACGCACTTCCTACTTTGATTCATTGAAGTTACACCTGTAGGACACACTTCCTAAATTGAGAGTCCATTCATAGGAGATGCACTTCCTAGTTTGAGTCATTGAAGTTTCACCCCTAGGAGATGTACTTCCTAGCTTAAGTTGATTTACACTTGTAGGAGACGCACTTTCTAAATTGATAGTTCATTAATAGGAGACGCACTTCCTAGTTTGAGTCATTGAAGTTACACCTGTAGGAGACACACTTCCTAAATTGAGAGTCCATTCATAGGAGACGCACTTACTAGTTTGAGCCATTGAAGTTTCACCCCTAGGAGATGCACTTCGTAGCGTAAGTTGATTTACACCTGTATGAGACACACTTCCTAAATTGATAGTTCATTCATAGGAGATGCACTTCCTAGTGTGAGTCATTGAGATTTTACCTATAGGAGACGCACTTCCTAGTTTGAGTCACTGAGATTTTACCCATAGGAGATGCACTTCCTAGTTTGAGTCATTGAGATTTTACCCATAGGAGACGCACTTCCTAAATTGATAGTTCATTCATAGGAGACGCACTTCCTAGTTTGAGTCATTGAAGTTACACCTGTAGGAGACGCACTTCCTAAATTGATAGTTCATTCATAGGAGACGCACTTCCTAGTTTGAGTCATTGAAGTTACACCTGTAGGAGACGCACTTCCTAAATTGAGAGTTCATTCATAGGAGACGCACTTCCTAGTTTGAGTCATTGAAGTTTCACCCCTAGGAGACGCACTTCCTAGCTTAAGTTGATTTACACTTGTAGGAGGCACACTTCCTAAATTGATTGTTCATTCATAAGAGACGCACTTCCTAGTTTGAGTCATTGAAGTTTCACCCCTAGGAGACACACTTCTTAGTTTGGGTCTTTCCGAATATACCTATAGGATATGCACTTCCTAAATTGAGATTTCACCCCTAGGAGACGCACTTCCTAGCCTTGGTCATTTAAATTCACCCCTAGGAGACGCACGTCCTAGTTTGGTTCATTCAGGTTTTATTTTAGCAGACGTATTTGCTAGCCAAAGTTTTTGATTTTACTCATGGGAGATGCACATCCTAGTCTAGTCTTTAATTTACTCTCATCACTGCATCAGTAGTATAAGTGGTTTGCAATTTTGCTAACAACTCACAAATCTTCCTAGTACAAACTGGGGCAGAAAATTTTGTTTGTTTTGATTGCAGGTACCCACATGGAAAGCAAGGGAACACAGAAAGTTTCAGCAATCAGGCGCCCACCTGGAGAATAAGGGAAGACAGTTCAAGTTTCAAGGAAAAGCAGCAATGTTCAAAGGAAGACGGTTCAAGTTCAGCAATCAGGCGCCTACTTGGAGAACAAAGGGAAAGCAATTCAAGTTTCAAAAGAAGATAGCACAAATTTCAAGGGAAAGCAGCAAGGTTCAAAGAAAGACAATTTGAATATTGACAATCAGGTTCCTACCTGGAGATAAGGGAATTCACTTCAGAATGCAATGCAAGTCAGCAAAAAAAGAAGCTCGCGGCAAGAATGCGAGTCAACAGCCCGAGATGATCAACATAAGTTAGTCACAATAAATAAAAAGAAAAAAAGAGAGATAAAAAGTTAATCCAAATGCAGAATTTAATGAAAGATATGGGTTGCTCAAGACATGGCCAAGGTCACAAGCACTGCATACCTGGTCTTGATCCGAAAATCTGAAGAAGGATGAACTAGCACCTGCAACTAGCAAGAATCAAGGTTCAAATCTAAAGTCTGGATGAAGAACCATTCAAGACTCAAGATCAAGCTTCAGAAGACTTATAGATAGGAATCTTGTAACTCATAGTTGACAGGCTTAGTTAATCTTTTTCATTTCTTTTGATTTTGATATAATAATAGGACCGCGGACCGGAACCTCGACGGAACGGCACCTCGATTGGATCTTCACCTCGGTACTCCATCACTGTTCTCACTTGTGAACTACAGTGACCTGATTCTTTTATAGCCATGGATATGTGGGCAACCTCGGAAGCAAGGTTCAGTCAAAATCTTTCAAAAATGCTTCCCACGGAGTATTCAAACGGGCAAAAATCGCTCGTATCCGGTCACTTTATCTTTGCACAAAAACCCTTCGGGTTTCCGAGCAAAGAGGGGCAGCTGTGAGCATGTGATTTTTGCCCTACATGAAAATAACTCCTAAAAAATAGACCAAAATAATTTTTATTAATTTTAGGAATTTTTCTTTGTTTATTTGCATTTTTAACATTTTTAAATCATAGAAAAATCCTTAAAAATTGTCATTTTTTTACATATTTATCTTTTAGTCTTTAAAATTAGCATTTTTCTTTAGTTTTAAGATAATTATTTATTTTAATGTTAAAAATAAATAAAGAATTTTAATTTCTACAAAAATAGATTAATTTAGGATTTTTAATTAAAAAAAAAAGAAAAGAGAATAAGGATTTAATTGCAATGTGGTTTTAAATTAAGCAATTGGGCCATTTTTAAAGGTAGAACCAGCCCAAACCACAATTTCCCTACCCAAACCCACACAATCCAACCCCATTCCCCTACCCTTATCTGATAAAAGAAAACCTAGGAGCTATGTACACAAAAAACGCCTGATATTAGAGGGAAGAAGGAGAATCAGCGTAGCTTTGACATTTTAAGAAGACCCCTCATCGGATATCTTCTTCATAAAAGAAAAGATCGCCAGCAGAGTCGCCAGAGCTGTCACACCTCCTTTTTTCATTACACCCCCGGAAGGGCATAATAAAGGGAGTTTTTTCCAATTAAAGGACAATTGAAACGGGATTATTTATTTAAAGATTCAGAGTCGCAACTTGAGACACCATAAATCTCCCAAGTGGCGACTCTAAATCTTTAAATAAACAATCCTGTTTCGATTGTCCTTTAATTGGAAAAAACTCCCTTTATTATGTCGTTCCGGGGTATAGTGAAAAAAGGAGGTGTGACATTGTGTAATTGAAAAGTACGTGTTGAAATTTGAAATTTTGGGTTGCTTAAGAGAGTGGGCTTAACTGTTGCGGGAATGAATGCGATATTTGCAAAAGATTTAAAGTACTAGATAAATTGTGTTTACACAAGCTTACAAAGGATTTGTGTTTAATCTCACTATGTTATTGTGGAATCCATAGAGTATAAGTGTTATGAGATATTAATTGTATTCTGATCTATGGCTTCGAGTCAAGTGGGGGAGGTTGCTATTAATTAGCTGATTGCTCGATTATGTGCTATGTTGGTTCCGATTTGAGGCGTGTGGTGAATCAGTTCTGGTTGCGGAGATTGAGCTCGAGGATGGCCCGAGTAAAGGAAATTTTTTACTAAGGAAAGGTTATGTGCTGCATTGTCAGAAGTGCAAATGAGGCGCTGGTTGTTCGGTTCTGTTGACCGGGTTAAGTGCAGTATGAATAGAGTGAATGACTCTTGAGAATGATTCTAATGTGTTCAAGATGCTTCATGTAACAATTGAGCATCTCAAAGTCGTATATGTTGTTAGAAATCGAGTTTTCATTGGAAGAGCTCAAGACTTGTGGTATTTCTATATTAATTATGGGATCCTATGTATCAGTATCAGGAAGGTAAAGGTAACGGATTTAGATTCGCAGGAAGTTCTTCAGAGTAAAGTATTTTGGAATGTGGTGCTACAGCAAGAGGGAGTATCAAGTTGAAAAATGAATCAGAAGGAAATTTAGATAGATGGAGTAGCTTGATAGTAGACCGAGTCGGTGTGGTAAGGATATGATTAATCCCTTATGTGTGTTTGAGGCAATGACATTCTTTCAGATATTTGGCAGCGATGCTCTCATGTTTTGATGGCTTGCTTAGCTTGATCGAGTTAGAAGGATACAATCATGATAAGTCAGATTTGTACAAGGGGAACACGGAGAGTTCTTGATAGTTTTTGCCGTGGTATGGAGATGTATATTTTCTATGGGCAAGTGGAGCATGGGATGTATAGTGATTTTTTCTAGATGGGACTAATGGGAAGTTCTTGACTAGGGGAGTGCGTAGTGGTCTGTGGTTCGGAAGGGAGACGAAGTTCTCATGTTATCCTAGGATGGTACGGTATATGCGGTATATTGTGAGGATCGAGATTTGCATGTGTAAAGTTACGGTTCAGTTATGAAAGGAAGTTCATGAAATTCATAGGCAGCACGGGTAGTTTCAGATGATAAAGGAAGTGGTATTGCTAATTGGGGTGATTTGACGAGGGTATATGTTTAAGAAAAGACAATGTGGTTAAGTTGATGGTACTTCGGTAGTATTGCAGTACTTTCTTGTCGAATCGGCTACTGATATTCGAGTCTGCTTGGTAGCACAGAAGAATAGTAGAGTATATCTCATGGAAATATTTAGTCTAAAGGGTGAGATATGTATGCGAGTGGCGGAATTGGAATCAGATTTGGTAATTCGTGTGCCTTATATATTTGGAGAGTGCATGTTCTCATACACAGGTTAGCTCGTGGTTGTGGATGGAAAATATGGGTAAGTTAGTCAGATGTTAGTATGTGCTATGATTCAGTCATTGTGAACCTTCGAAGGATTATTTATCTATTGTCGGTGACTAGAGCTGATGTGTGGTCCGTTGGTAGACCTATATGGATATGTGTCCGGCATCAAGATGGTTTTGTTGCCTCCGAGTTGCTATTGGCCAAGGATGTATTGATTTGGTTGTTTTGATCTATCAGCAGTTAGGGGATCTATGAGTTACCTTTTAGTGTTGTGAGACGTTACGATTTGTTAGTTATAGGCACCTATGGTGCGGTTCTATTGGAGTTTTATAGTGGAAGTCGAGCGGGAAGAGTAATTGGGAGTTGCTTGGTGAATGGCGTATCGATTAAGTCGTATCGAGTTGCGTGGTGCATGTTATTTGTTTCACCGTGGGTGTAATAATTTGCTTTGGTTCCTGATATCACATTGTGCGTGGCTGTCGATTTCGAGCATAGTGACTTAAGGTGTTTCATGCGGAGTAGTGTTTGGATAGGATCGCGCATTGTAGCGAAGCTACGTGGAGATATGACCTTTTGGGTTAGATTCATGTGTTCTATTTCTATGATGTGAGATGGGTTCTCAGCCTTGTGTTGTAATGGTACTGGCGAGCTTGAGGTACACCTCTTTCCTTTGAGTCATTTTCATAATTTTAGTATGTTCGGATCGTTGCTTATTGGTGCGCGTATTATGCAAGTTGTGGCTTAGATCTATATTGATGTGTCATGTCACCAGAGTAGTGTGTTGGATTAGAGGGGATCGTTGAGGTCATTAATGAATACGCACGGATTCGACTTCAGCATGTTGGAAGGATAATATCGAGGTTCGGCTCGAAAAATTGCTATGGTAATTGCTAAGAGAAGTGGCTTCATGAATGGTTGATATGAGAAATGGTTATGGTTTACTGCGTGTTTCATTATCGTTGGCAGAACATGAAAGTGTTGGAATGAGACTTTAGGTAATAAGAGGTTTTTTATCGGTATTTGGTTGTTGTGGGCAGCTGTTGTGAATGAAAGTTATCGCTGCATGTGTTTGAGTTATGTGGTATATCATATAATTTCACCTAAGGTTGCAGGCATGGGCTATTACAGCTGGTTCAGGACTATTCAGAGTATAGGTGTGAGGTTCTGATCGTATTGATGGTTTCATAAGTGAAAGTTTGGTTCTATGGTTTATGAAATGGATGGATTGTGAAATTTCAGCTATGTTATGTTATCGGACCTATATAAGATAGGGTGACGTGGGCTCACCCCCAGGTATATGAATGGTAAGGTTATTCAGTGAGTGTTTGGGTTTTGAAACAACTCTTGGTATGTTCGAGGATGAACATGTGTTTAAGTGGGGGAGGATGTAACGACTCAATCGGTCGTTTTGAGATTTTGCACTTTGATCATCAGTTCTCGGTCATGACTTGCCCCGTGTAATGTGTTATGACTGATGTAGATCGTTGGTTGTGGTTTTTACAAAAATCGGTATGAATTTGAAAGAACAGTCTCTGTTGAAAGCTTTGAATTTGAAAGGTTTGACCAAGAGTTGACTTAATTGTATATGAGCTCGGATAAGAATTTTTATGATTTGGTTAGCTTTGTTGGGTGATTTATGACTTAGGAGCGAGATCGGAATGCATTTTGGAAGTCCGTGGAAGGATTTGGCTTGAATTGGCAAAGTTAGTATTTTGGCGAATTTCGGTTGATAGGTGAGATTTTGATTCAAGGGTCGGAATGGAATTCCGAGAATTGATGTAGCTTTGTTATGTCATTTGTGATGTGTGTACAAAATTTCAGGTTATTCGGACATCGTTTGGTTGGGTTTTTTATCGAAAGTGTATTCCGAAAGTTTTTGGAAACTTAGGCTTGAATTCGATGAGTTTTGGGTAATTTGATGTGGTTTGAGGTGTTTTGATGATTGGAACAGGTTTGAATGATGTTATAGATTATGTTGGTATGTTTGGTTGAGGTCCCGAGGGCCTCGGGTGTATTTCGGGTGGTCAATCGGACCACTTTCTGCCTTAAAAGATAGCAGCAAATTGCAGGTTTGGCTTCAGTTCTATTGCATGTATTTTCCTCTTCGCGATCACGTGAGGGGGGCTCGCGATCACGTAGAGTTATTTAGGGGAGGCATCCAGGTTGTTTGCGTTCGCTTAAATGGGTCTGCGATCGCGTATGTTTTTATTATTGTGAATCGCGGTCGCGTGGTATCATTCGCGATCACGTAGTGGAAAGGTTCTGAGCATCACATTTGCATAAGGTTAAACGCGATCGCGTAGAGTAAAGTTGGGTTGTGCTCCGCGATCGCGATTAAGTGAAATTCAGTGCTGGGCAGAATGTTTTAAAAGCCCATTTCCGCGATTTTGAGGCTAAGAACCTCCATTTTTGGGCGACTTTGAAGCTTGGGAGAACTAATTGAAGAGGGATTCAAGAGGATTTCTTGGAGATAAGATTTTTGATCTCAAGGCTCGATTATTATGTGAATTCCACCTATAAATTCATGAAAACTAAGCCTAAATTGAATAAATCTAGGGCTTGAGAAATTAGACTTTTGAATTGGAATTTGAAGGACCATTTGAGGTCGGATTTGAGAAATTTTGATATGTATGTACTCACGGGAAGATAAGGAACCTGTTGATGTAAAAAATTTTGAGTTTCGAGATGTGGGCCCGGGGCTCGGGTTTTGGTAATTTCGGGATTTGTGCCCGTTATTGATTGTTTTCGCTTGGGCTTTGTTCCCTTAGCATATTGTGATGTATTCATTCTGATTTTAGATAGATTCGACGGCGTGGAGGCCGATTTGAGGGGCAAAAGGCGTCGCCGGTTCGAGGTAAGTAATGATTGTAAATACTGTCCTGAGGGTTTGAAACCCTGGATTACACATCGTTGTGTTACTTTGAGGTGACTTACACGCTAGATAACGAGTGTGGGGTAGAGCACCGCTGGGGACTGTGACCTAGTCCATCCCGAACGATTATTTTAATGCGTATTTGATAGTTAATTGTTTGATGTTATTACATTTTAGGTTGTATGCCATGTTTGGGGCCTTGTGCCGACCTGTTGAGACCCTTAGGGGCATTTTTACTATATTTCCTCACTTTATTTTTTTTGAAAGCATATCCTCAGTCATGTTTTACATGTTTATTACTTGAATCTGGCTTTAACACTATATTCTTAAAATGTGAAAAACTGTTTTGGGCTGAGTTCCCTGTTTTACTAAGATAGACCGAGGGTCTGATTGTGAGATTGATGACTAAGATAGATTGAGAGTCTGATGGTGAGGTTAATGACTGAGAGAGACCAAGGGCCTAGTTGTGAGGATCATATATATCTATGGATCGGGCTGCACGCTATAGCGATACTTATGTGGATCGGGTTGCACGCCGCAGCGACATGTTAGATCGGGCTGCACGCCGCAGCGATATAACGTTTGGGCTGTAAGAGCCTCTCCTGGAGTCTTCACACCCCCAGTGAGCACCGTCGACGAAGTGTATGGATCGGGCTGCATGCCTCGGCGATATATGGATCGGGTTGCACACCGCAACGACTGCTATATGGTACCTATTGAGCGTGAATGCTAAGTATGAGTACTGATTGGTAAGAGTTGAGCAACGAGTGACAGAGAGGCTAGCCCGAGGGGCGATAGATATATACATGCATATGAGCGATGTTTGCATGAGAGGCATGCTTATGAACTTATTGATTTCACTCCTCTTTAAGGTGAGTTTCTATCGAATATGTTATTTATTAACTTTTTTCACTCATCTTTATATTGAGCCTCAGTCGGAAACTTGAACAAATATTTTAAAATAACTTTTATTTAAACTAGGGTTTATGAGATGTTCAAAAATGAATCACGGATTTGGCATTTGGTTATTTCCACCGAGATTTTCAAGTTATGAAGTGTTTATGGTTACTGTTTGTCCCGAGAGGTTGTTTTACGAACTATGCTTTGCTCGAGGAGCCGATTATGGCTTTAAACTCTATTATTATTTTAAATGGTATTGAACCCTACTGAAACTGCTGGAAAGTATTTCAAAATAATTTTTACTAAAAGCTGGATTTTAAAAGGGAAGGTTGACTCGTATTATGATTTGGAAGCCTGTTGTGTTTATTGAGCCTAACGTGAATGTGGATTCATTGTTTCCTACTGCTCAATCTTTATTTACTCTTATTAATTACTAGGTTGGAGTACTCACATTACTCCCTGCACCTCGTGTGCAGATTTAAATATAACGGAACCCGGTAGCGGGTGTTGATTTGTTCAGGCGCGGAGTCATCAGGTGGCTGCATGACGTTCGCAGCACCACTCTCTTCCTCACATTGCTATTACTATATTTAGTATATTATTTTAGACTTCTTGTTGTATTCAGACCTGGATAGATGCTCATCGGGCTTGTATATTAATTCTGCATTGTTCCTTCAGACTTATATTATGAGATATTATTCTAATTAAAGGTTAAAAATGACTCTTAATGGTTACAGGGTTAATGTGAGTGTTGTGTCGGCTGGCCTTGTCTTCATGAGAGGCGTCATCACGACAGGGCCGGTCTGGGGTCGTGACAACATAGACATAGTAATTGGATATTTTCAAAGCTTGCAAAGATAAACAAATCAGTTAAGTTAGTTATATATCATTGTAATTGTAGGTATTGTATTTTATGAGTTAGTTTATTATTGAATATAACCCAATTTTTCTTTCATTATCTGACCTAAAAATTTCAAATTATTTATTTAATACTAAAATAAAAATAATTACTCTTTATCATTTAATAACTTAGATGCATATTAATTTACAATAATAATAAATTACCAAATAAAATATTTATTCAAAAGAACTATGACAAAAGTTTCTTAAGCTAATCAATGTATTTAAATATAATTAATAATTTAAAGTTGTAAAAGGAATAAAAAAACTCAAAAGAGTAAATTTAAAGAAAAAAATATAAATGAAGAACATATAATTTCAATGAGCTATATATAGTGAAACTACATATAGACATATAACGCAAGATTAATAGCAAAAAATCAAGAAGAAAATATTCAAAGAAAATATAAATCAATAGTTAATTTCAAACATTAGTTTGAATAGTAGAAATACATTTTAGCTAGGAGCACAAAATGTATTTCGACTTCATTAGGTCCTACACCAAGATTAATGCACTGCAATTGATCTCAAGTAGTAAGATCATAATAAAGAGAAAAAGAATGATTTAATTTTTTTTTTTCATAATTGTCGAACGGAACCTTCGTGCTTAATGTGGACACTACAAAAACATACTTAAAAGACAAAAATGTAATCTAGACTAACCTGCCATAACCATTGGTTTTGAGCCAAAAAAATATGATATTAAAATAAATTATAGTTTACAATCTTAATGCAATAATGAAAAGGACAAAGTTTATCCAATAGATCATTAAATTTTAATTGATTTCAAACTCCTTTATTAGGTAAAAATATACAATATTTCATATTATAATTTTATTTAACATAAATTTATGAATGTGTGATTTATCAAGAACAAAGCGGGAGAGATCGAAGAAAGGAAACCTCAGTTATCTTCATGAATAGTAATGCTTGAACAATTTCGATTCTTGGCCTAAATTTAATTTTCTTCTCACAAAATCTGTTTTTATAAGTGGTAAAATTTAAGCTTGAATTTGTTAAAATGAAAGTTAAGCTTAAATATTAAATTTATACAAACTAAAATCGGAAAAGTTTAATGCAGATTGACAAAAGCCTCAAATTTGAATGAATTTAATAAAAATCGTAAAAAATAAGGAAGGGCTAGACAACATATTGGATACCTGTAGGGGACTTATATTAACAAATTCAAAAAACAAGGGTTTCGAAATCATATTGGATCCTTCTAATATTTATTCACAATGTTATTATGTCTCTTACCTAACCAAAAAGAAAAGAATTATGAAAAAGATAAAGTAAGAAACCCCAAGAGGGGTTGCTCTGATGGTAAGCAATCCTCACTTCCAACCTAGAAGTTGTGAGTTCGAGTCTTCCCAAGAGCAAGGTGGAAAGTTCTTGGAGGGAAGGATGCCGGGGGTCTATTTGGAGACAGTCTCTCTACCCCAGGGTAGGGGTAAGATCTGCGTACACGCTACTCTCTCCAGACCACATTAAGTGGGATTATTACTGGGTTGTTGTTGTTGATAAAGTAAGAAATCATAGTCACGTTACAAAATATAATTCATGAAGGATTTATATAAATTATAATTTTAACAAATTTTAAGTCCTAAATATTAGGTTCCATGCATAAACGCATACTCCTAAACTTGAGGTAAAAGTGCTCGAGCTTTTTACCATAAAAAATAAAAAATTCCTAAACCTAAACCAAGGTGGAAGTGCTCAAAAAGTTTACCAATTTTTTCATAAATAATTAAATTTTGTACCTAACATAATTAATAAAGAATCAGTAGTAATATCTTTCTTAAAAGGAATTGATCGGTCATTTGTTTTTAAAAGATTCCTAAACCTAAAAAGAGGTCAAAGCACTCAAAGTTTTTATAACTTATAACAAATAGAAAAAATCCTAAACCGAAAAGGAATTGAAAATACTCAAAACTTTTACCTAAATTACATATTTTTTTTAAAAGAATTAATTGCTGAATGTATGACAAGCAAAAGGACTCCCGAAGTAAGGCTGTATTATGGGCCGTGCTCGGGCCTAAACGGGCCCGGGCTTTGGCGGTCCCGGGCTACACGGTCCTAATGGGTAGAACCGACCCACGACGGTCCTAAGCCCACATGGTCCCGAGCTAAATGGGTCGGGCCTAACGGACTTTTTGGTTCCGGGCTATTTTTTTTTATCTAAGGCAATTTCTTGTAAACTATATATATAT
>MU772213.1:4216-72006 GCA_026770625.1 Nicotiana glauca
TTGATGTGGGAAGTGTCAAGGAATGATTCAAGGACAACAATGAAGGATATTTTGTCGATTTGTTTCAAAACTTTAAGTCTCTCAATTGCACCAGCGGTTCTGATACCTCTAACATTCCATATGAGTGTACTAATCATTAAAATTGGGAGGAAAATTTCTGCTTTGGCGGAACAGTGGAGTTCCCTACTTTTTTGCTTCTTGTGAGTCTTGGTAAGGGGTTGTAGGGATGTCTGGGAGATAATCCTTGTGTTTGAATAATTTCTTGGTGTTGATATTTACCATTGACTGCATTCACAAGAAGGTCATAATATTGTTCCTCATTCAAACCATCCTGTTCTTCTTCGATATCTCCAGTCATCTCATCCTCTGAAACAATTGGTTTGTATTCATCAAATTCAGGCGGGGATTTATTTAAGGGGCTATCATCATAGGGGGAGATAGCCAGAGCTTGCTCCACATGAGATTCATTGGCAGGTTCATTGTTTTGGGCATTGATATTCAGGAAAGGTTGGGATAGAGAAGGATCAAAAGAGGGGTTGTTATAGATCTGGGACTTGTTAGAACTTGGGGTTTGGGGGTAGATGTGTTCAGAAGGTTCATTAATAGATATCCCTGATGATTTCCTTCTCATAGATTGCCTTTTCTTTTGGCTAGGTTCATTAATGGTTGATTGATATTATTCATTTATTGTGCTTTATTTATTGTCGGTGATTACAAACATTAACTTATTCCATTCTACTCTTTCTTTACTTGGAAAAGTGGTTTAGGGTTTAGTAGAAGTGAATATCAAGAACTCAAGACTTTATATCTTGCTTAATTGAGTCGCTCAGGAATAAGTGGATTCTACTTGGCATAAATTAGTTGTTCTTAATTGCAACTCTTTTATATTTGGGAAAATCATAAAGAAAAAATACTACCAAACCATTGGAAAATATTGGGTAGTCATTCAGAAACCATTTGCATATTAAAGAACCTTCCATTAGAAATATATCATATTAACACGGATAGCATTACATTTCATTGATGGGAACACAACCTTGGTTTCCTTAATCAAATTAATCACCTTCTCACAACAAAATAGTTATCTTATTAAATCACAATTATATCATTCAATTGTTAAGATAAAGGAGTAGAATTACGACTTAAGTAAAGTTCCACGCTACTCAAGTAAACTTTTCATACCTATTCCCTATGGGATTCGACCCCGACCTTGTTGGGTTATTATATTTGACACTGACTGCCTTACACAATTTATTTAAAGTGTAATTTGCAAATTTTTGCGCTGTTGCGGGGGGGGGGGGGATACGGTTTTAAAATTACTAATTAGTGTGTGCTTTACTTTACGTCTTCCTCTATTCCATCACACTTTTCTTTCTTTGTTTGGTGTTGATAAGAAAACATGGCCGAGTGTCATGAATACGAGAATCCTTTTGCGGATATAGATAAGTACATTGAGGATACAAATGTTATTGTATCCCCAAGAGTTGATGCTACCACTTTCAAGGTGGAACACAATTTAATCCTAATGCTCAAAGAATAGGGGTTTTTAGAAATTCCATCAAGGATGATCCGACACAACATTTTAGAAGCTTCTTGGGTTTGTGCGATGCACAAGCAGAACAATGTTCCGGATAATGCCCTAAGACTGAGGGTGTTCAAGTACTCACTGGCTGGAGAGGCAAGAAAATGGATTCAAAATCTACCACCAAATTCCATTCATTCTTGGCCTGAACTCATCCGAGCTTTCCTAGCTAAATGGTTCCTGCAATCAAGAAGTTTGAGCTCCGAGACAAAATTTTCTGTTTCAAAAAATTACCGGGAGAACATCTACATGAGGCATGTGATCAATTCTAGCTATATTTGGTGAGGTCTCCGAATCATGGTTTTTTGGAATCTATCTTGTTGGAGAAATTTTACATGGGCTTGGCTCTTATGAATCAATCTATAGCCAAAAATGAAGTTGATGGATCTTTTATGGATAAAACATTTGCGAGGATCAAACAAATCCTTGACAAAATGGCAAAACATAATCAAGCTTGGGACTCAGAGGACACCATGGGTGGATTTGCATATGGTAATCCTTCCTTGACCAACATGATTAAGGAGAACCAAGAAAGAGATCAAGTAATTGTCGGGCTTGCAACCAATGTCAATGTGTTAACAAAGATGTTCCCTGAAAGCCAAACAAATAAAGTAAATATGGTGGAAGATGTTCAACCCGCATAAAATGAGGATTACGAGGAAGCAAATTATGTCAACAACTCTCAAGGAGGTTATCAAAGGCAACCTTACCAAGCTTCAGGACAACAAAACCAATGGATGCCTAACCCGCAAGGGCAAGGCAACCAATTGTGGCGAACTGACCAAGTAGTACAAATCAAGGGAATTGGAGTAACAACAACAACAACTTTTCAAATCGGAGTTCAAAACCCTATGTTACACCAAAGGGGCAATATTCCAACTCTCTGCATTGGAAGGAAGGTTCTTTAAGTGATTCCGAGTTGGAAAACATGCTTGAATGAGTACTGCAAAATCAAGAAAGAGCTGACACTTCAATGAGGAATATGACTGAGCTTGTCGATTCTCATACCGCATCTATTCAAAATTTGGAGATACAAATGAGAGATCTCTCAAGAGAGCAAAATCTGAAGCAAAAGGACACAATACCAAGTGACACAATTACAAACCCAAAGGTAGTGGGGGCAGTCCAACTCTCATTGTATGGCAATCACAACTCGGAGTGGGAAAAATGCTTCAAGGAGAGAATGAACAAGTGGTCGAAGTGGAAGATTCCAAACAAGAAGTTGAGGCGCAAGTTAAGGTGCCAGTTGTTGTTGAAGCTGAAAAAGTCCCAGAAGAGGTGAAAATTCAAGAAGTGAACCGGGAAGAGGTTAAGGAAAAGGTGAAAGAGACACCAAACACTCTAGCACCAATTTCTTAACCTCCTCCTCCTTTTTCTCAAAGACTTGCTAGGAAGGTTGATAATAGCAAACTCGAGAAGTTCTATGACATTCTCAAGCAATTATCGGTGAATATTCCATTTGTGGAAGCATTTCAAGAGATGCCGGATTTTGCTAAGTATTTGAAACACTTGATCACCAAGAATAAAACCACCGAGAATGAAGTGGTGAATGTGACTCACCGGGTTAGTTCTATCATTGCAACAACCACCGTTCAAAAGAAAAAATACCCGGAAGCTTTTACCATTCCATGCACTATTTGGGAACGTGATTTTGCAGGAGCTCTTTGTGTTAATGGGGCTAGCATCAATTTAAGGCCTCTTGCTATTTACAAGAAAGTGGGGTTAGGTATGCCGAGGCCTAGAAGTATGAGGTTGCAAATGGCCGATCAATAAAGAGATCAGTGGGGATTGTTGATGATGTTCTTGTAAAAGTGGGAAAGTTCCTCCTCCCCCCAACTTTGTGATCCTTGATTGTACTATTGACGAAGAAATCCCAATCATATTGGGAAGCCGATTTCTTGCTAACGGAAAAGCACTTATGTATTCGGAACGAAATTAGATCAAGTTCCAAGTTAATGAGGAAGAGGTTAACTTTCAAGCGAGTAAGGGTATGAAGTTGCCATATACATATGAAAGCATATCAGTCATTGATGTTGTTGATGAAGTAGAAGATGCAATCGAGATGAAGATGGAAGAACAATGACTTGGTAAGGCGTTGGCGGCTATTTTGTTAAATTTTGATGGTGAAGACATGGAGGGGTACATGGAATTAGTGAATGCATTAGAAGGACTTGGGTCCTACACCTATGCACCAAAGAAACTTTCTCTTGACTTAGAGAATAGAGTCACTCCTCCCGCCAAGCCTTTAAAATTGAGCCGCCATAACTTGAGCTCAAGCCACTTCCACCTCAATTGAGGTATAAATTTCTCGACTCTAAGGACATGCTACCGGTAATCGTTTCTTCTTTGTTGAATGATGTACAGGTAGAAAAACTTTTGAATGTCTTGAGGGAGTACAAGCAAGCCATTGGATGGACAATAGCGCACATCCGAAGGATTCCCGTCGGAATTTGTGAGCACAAGATACAATTGGAGCAAGAGAGCAAACCAAGCGTGGAGCATTAAAGAAGGTTAAACCCTTCCATGCAAGAGGTGGTAAAGAAATAAAACATCAAATGGTTAGATGCCAGGGTAGTCTACCCCATTGCTGATAATTTTTGGGTGAGTCTAGTGCAATATGTGCCAAAGAAAGGAGGCATGACCTGATTCAAAATGACAAAAATGAGCTCATCCCGACAAAAATAGTTACCGGTGGAGAGTTTGCATGGATTACCTGAAGCTAAACAGTGCTACTTGCAAGGACCATTTCCTTATGCCTTTTATTGATCAAATGCTTGATCGTCTAGTGGGAAGGTTATTTTATTGCTTCTTGGATGGATATTCTGGCTATAACCAAATCAACACCGCCTTGGAAGATCAAGAGAAGACAATATTCACATGCCCATGTGGGACTTTTGCCTTTAGCCGTATGTCATTTGAGCTATGCAATCCCCCAGCTACTTTCGAACAGTGCATGATGTCAATCTTCTCGGACATGGATGAAGATTTATTAGAGGTGTTTATGGCTGACTTCTCTGTAGTTGGTGATTCCTTTGTGCATTGTCTTGACAACCTTAGGTAAGTGCTCAAAATATGTGAAGAAATAAATCTTGTGCTAAACTAGGAGAAATGCCACTACATAGTGGATGGGGGCAATGTTTTGGGCCATAAAATTTCCAAACAAGGCATAGAGGTAAACCGGGCAAAGATCGAAATCATTTCCAAGCTTCCTCCACCCACTTCAATAAAAGGTGTCTGAAGCTTTTTGGGGCACGTGGGCTTTTATATGCATTTTATCAAGGACTTCTCAAAAATTGCAAATCCCATGTGCAAGCTCCTTGAAAAAGATGCAAAGTTTATATTTGATGAGAAGTGTAAAAAAGCTTTTGAGGAATTGAAAGAAAAGCTCACCACGACAACTATTATTGTCATAACTGATTGGTCCCTTCCTTTCAAACTCATGTGTGACGCTTGTGGTGGAGCTATTGGGGTGGTGCTTGGTCAACGGCATAACAAAATCCTTCACCATGTCTACTATGCAAGCAAGACACTTAATGGCACTCAAATGAATTACACTATGACTAAGCAAGAACATCTTGCCATTGTCTATGTTTTTGAAAACTTTTGGGGTCCTAAGTGATAGTTTACATTTATCATGCTGCTCTTTGCTATCTTATGGCGAAAAAGGATGTCAAACCAAGGTTGATTCAGTGGGTCCTTCTGTTGCAAGAGTTTGACTTTGAAGTCAAGGATAGGAAAGGGATAGAAAATCAATTTGCGGATAACCTATCTAGGCTTGAAGAGGCAGGGAGACCAGAAGAAGACCTGGAAATCAATGATGCCTTTCCAGATGAGCACATATTGGTATTGTCTAGCACATTCGCTCCTTGGTATGCCGACATCGCTAACTTTTTGGTTAGTGACCTTGTTCCCGATGGATTGGAAGCTTATCAAAAGAAAAAGTTCTTGTATAAGTGTACGCAATACTATTGGGAGGAACCCTTTTTGTTCCGTATTTGTGTCGACAACATCATCCGACAGTGTGTTCTAGAAGATGAAGTAACGCTAATTCTCAAAGCATGCCATGACTCCTCGATTGGGGGTCATCATGGAAGAAATTGGACGGCGGCAAAAGTGCTTGAATGTGGCTACTATTGGCCATCGATCTACTAAGACACAAATCAAATGGTCAAGGCATGCGATCAATGTCAAAGGCAAGGGTTAATATCTAAAATACATGGTATGCCTATGAATTTTATAATGGAGGTTGAGATCTTTAATGTGTGTGGGCCCCTTCGTGAGCTCTTATGGCTTGACATATATATTGGTGGCTATGTACTACATCTCCAAATGGATCGAGGAAATTGCCTTGCCCAACAATGAAGTGAGGAGTGTGACCACATTCTTGAAGAAGAACATATTCGCGCGGTTTGGTACCCCCAGGGCCATCTTTAGTGATGGTGGTTCTCATGTTTGAAACAAGGCTTTCATTAGGTTGCTCAAAAAGTATGGCGTAAAGCACAAGGTGGCCACACCTTATCATCCTCACTCGAGTGATCAGGTTGAAGTCTCACACAGGGAGATGAAAAACATCCTAAAAAACCGTCAATGCAAAGCATCCTAGTAAAACTCCCATTGGCACCTCATTGTACTAGTTGGTTTTTGGTAAGGCGTGTCACTTGCCAGTGGAGCTTGAATACAAAGCCATGTGGGCATTGAAGAAGTTGAATCCTTACTAGGCTGATGCTGCTAACCTGAGGATGACACAACTCAATGAGATGGAATAATTTCGTCTCCATGCCTATGAGAGTACAACCATGTATAAGGATAGAATGAAGTTTGTCCATGACAAGAAGATCTTGAAGCGGGACTTCAAATTCGGTTACTTCGTCTTACTCTTTAACTCAAGACTCAAGTTATTTTCTGGAAAACTCAAATTCAAATGGTCTGGACCGTTACTTGTGAGTGTGCGCCCCTATGGTGCTATTGAATTGGATTTGGAGGATGGAACTCGATCTTTCAAAGTGAATGGTCAACAAGTCAAGCATTACCTAGGTACCATAGGAGAAAGGCATTTGATAGAACAATTTTCTTTAAAGGATAGTCCAACACCAAACCCCACCACTGAGTAGCCCAAACGGGGTCAACATCGTCGTGGGCGATGTTAAATCAAGCGCTTCTTGGGAGGCAACCCATGTGTGGTAAAAATCTTCTGTTAGCTTTTTTTAGTATTATTATTTATGTAGGTTTAGTTTTTATTGTTGAGCAGGTTGATGTGTGTGTTAGAATGCAGGTAGTGCAAAATACCATGAACATGGTACAGGTACTGAACAACATAGTCATCGCAGACATAGTCGGAAAAAATGGCAAAGCAGTAAGATTTTAACTTTTACGTCCTACATAACAACTATGTGACCAAAAAACGCGTTGCAAAGCAAGGTTGAGCGACCCAGTCATTAACCCATTCATAAAACATATGCGCCCGCATAATGTGTTATGCAATTCACTTGCCCACCACAAAATTCATAGGTACAGAACCCTAAAACCTTTCGCATACTAGTCGCACACACACTCACACACAAGCACTTTATAAAACGATCAAAATCAAAAACAAAAAAAAGAGCAAGGAGAAGAAAAGAGAAAAGACCAAAAGCACACACAATCACACAAAGAGGATCGGACTTGCATAGATAACTCACCTCGTTCACATTATCCTACTCAGACATCTGGTATGATTCGATTCCTTCTTTCTTGTGGTTGTGTTACATGTTTCTTCCTCCTTTCTGAGTTCCCATGGTTGTTTCCCCTGATTCCCCATTTCCCTATGATTAGTATTGATATTAGGGTGAGGAAATTGGTTGAGAGTAGGTTTGTCTCGTGGTTGTGTTGCATGATTAGGAATTGCTTGAACTCCTTTCCTCCCTCTTCCTCTCAAACCATTGATATGGGGATATGGGTGGGTAGTTTGTTGGAAAAATTCTCAAAATTGAGTGTTAGGAACTCTGTGTGTGAGTGAGGTGAGCATGATTAAACTGAAGAAAACAATCTTTGCGGCCCACATAATTGCTTTGCGGTCCGCAAAGTCGTCACAAGTGGAACCCTAGGTAGTCTGATGAAAAATAATTCTGCTACAGGGTTTGCGATTGCAAACCAATTTTGTGGACCGCATAGTTGTCGCAGATAGAGTTAGACAAATTGCCCATCTCATGAGCGGAAATGCGACCACTTTGCGGTCACATAACATAGTCTGTGATCCTTTTTGCGATCACATAATTGTTTTCTCTTCTGGGTATTGTAAATCTGTGATGTCTTTGCGGTTCGCATAGTTTTTATGTGATTGTTTAACCCATCACAAAAGATACTTGCTTCATTCATTCTCTCAATGTGATTCCTATGCTATTTCACTTACTCACACATTATTTTATTAATAGGAATGGCACCAAAGAAGTATCTTACAACACGATCACCACCTACTCGTAGAAGGAAACAGGCTGCTTCTCTGAGCCAATAGGCACAATATTCCAAACGTCAACGGCCTCAGACAAACCGCAACACTTCTAACCACTCCTTCCAGTCTGAAGCGGAGGAAGCACAAAGTGACCTCATGCCACCCGTTGACCTACATGTTGAACCACGATGAAAAACTGGGGAAGATCTAAATCTAAGCTTTGGGGTCATAGGCTCTTGGAACCCATACAGAGAAGGGATCGCAAAGAGAAATATTCTTGAGGAGAAGCAGTTGAGTCTAAATGGTCTGAAGGAGCACTACCCTCACGTGATTGAGAAAATTAAGAAGAGGCAATGAGAGTTCTTTACTAACATCCCAAATTGAGTATAATGAAACACTTGTGTGGGAGTTTTATGATTTTTATGGTGCCTCAAGGATTGCTGAGCAAATAAGGAACGGGATATTTGCGGAATATGTCCAGGTTCGAGGGGTCCAAGTACTCTGTGATGACTCTACCATTAATGACCCATACTTTGAGGATTGGTCGTCAGGCACGGCTGAGTATGATGCCAAAGTAGCCAACAAGGAAAAAGAGCATGCTTGGATTGCATATGTCATAGAAAAGGGGCCACCCTCCTAGATTGATCCACGCCAAATGATTTACAAGCAGGATCTCACATAGTAGGGTCGATATTGGCTCAGTATCGTCTGCTCCCGTCTGATGCCGACTAGGAATGAAACTAACATAAACATTCACAAGGCACTCCTCATTGCATGCATCATTACGGGCATAAATGTTGATATGGGATAGATTATATTGAGGGAGATGGGGATTAGAGCAAACCAAAAACAAACATCACTTCCCTTCCCATGCTTGATCACTACTCTATGTAGAGATGTGGGTGTTATCCCAAACATGATCGACTTGAGAGAGATCTTCGAGATATTAACATCATTGGGATCAATGATGCAGTAGACAAGGAAACAGACAATCAACCAGACACTTCACACCCTCATTCATAAAACTCAGCATCACCTGCTACCCTCACACTGCCTGACACCTCTCCTGCCCTAGCTACCTCCACATCCACTCCTAAACCAATCACTATAGAGCCACATATCCCCTTACGAGCTCTCTTAAAAATAGGTTTACTAGCTCAGCATGCCAATGCTAAGGTAGACCGGGTGACAAAAGAACTCCCAAATCTTATCCGGCAAGCATTGGTCCTCGTCCAGGCCTCAGCAACCGTTCTTCAACAAAAGCATAAATCTTATAGAGTTCGCCTAAAGCAATTTGAAGTGTGTCTTGAAAGGATCGAGCAAGGTGAAGTTAGAGATATGCCTCATCTCAGGAAATATATTGATGAGCTGAAAGCAGAGTTGCCAAAGATGTAGAACATAGAGTTTGACTTGACACCCTTTCTCCCAAAAGAAAGCGAGCAGGGTATTGGCACCTCCATTCCGGGGTTAAAGTTCGATTTCACAAATTTTGTGATAGCTCTGGAGGCACAAGGTGTTAAGACCTCAAAGGCTCCAGCTTCCGTTGTACACATTGACATTCCGTCAGATGAGGGATCCAGAGAGACGAAATGGGAGTCATATGAGGGAGATACTGAGGATGAGGAAAACAATGCGGATGCATTGGTAGAAGAGACTGAGGGTCATCGAGACAACAAGGGTAAGCAAGTGGCTACTTCTATAGATGCAAAAGATGAAGAGGAAGCAGCAGTGTAGACAACAATTACACATTCTCTTGTAGACATAGTCGCCAAGGCATATCCATCGTCCACTCAGCCCTCACTGGGAGAGCCTAGCTGCTCCCATGCCCCAAACCCAGCCTCACAGTAGGTGGAGCTTCCTGTTCCAGCCTCACAGTAGGTGGAGCTTCCTGCTCTAGCCTAGAAGACCACCATATAGTCCAAGGTTCCACCTGTTGCTGCCACAGTGCCAGCAATTGACTCCACAGCTGCCCCGGATGCTTCAGCTCCTCCAAGCACCTAGTGCGCCCTAGGAAGTCCCGAAGCTTCACTTTTACATTCTCTATGCATTGGGACAATGCATGCTTATTGGTTGGGGGTAGGGTAGTCATATTTTGTGTGAACAATGTACATAAACTCTTTACTCTAGTAGTATAGATTGATGGTTAGAAATTATCTCCCCTGGGTTTTTCTTCGTCGGGTTCTTTTTCAAGGGTGTAATTGTAGAACCACGACAGTAGCATGAAATGTAATGGTTCGTCATTCTTGTTAACTTGAGGCCCGCTCTTTGACTTTATGCTCATTCGGAATCTTACATATATTGAGATGAAAGTTTTAAGTTGCCTTACATTCACTTGAGGGCTAAAACTATGTTGAGTTGAACAGCTCATGCGTTGTGGGTGAGTGAGGATTTGTATAAATAATGCATATGCTTAACTTGTGATGTCTAGAACTTTCCTAGTTGGTTTCTTAGCGCAACTCTCAGGTTAATGATTGGATGCTGAAAGGATATTAGGCTCTCTTTGTGACTACTAGCTAATTTTGACCAAATTGACCTCCCCGGTACATCAATTACCCTAGTTACCCCCGTTGAGCCTTTAACCTTTTATTGGCTGCCACATTACAAAACTTTACCCTTTTGTGAAATAATTCTTTCTTTTGAACTTATCCCTCCTTGAACGAGTAAGAATGAGGCAAAAAGCCTAATTTGGGGGTGCTAGTACAAAGTGGAAATTGGTAAGGTTTACGACTGTGTGTAAAAAAAACAACCTTAAAGTTATGTATATAACGAAACTCAAGCTCCAAAAAAAAAGCAATTGTAAGAAAATTTTGATTAAATAAAAGAGATAAAAGAAAAGGGAAAGAATGAAGTCTTGTGGAAACTGAAGAATTACTTCAAGGTGGTTCTATGTCGGTAAGTCGAGGTCAATAAGTGCTATGTAGTAAATAAGCAAAATGTATGTAGAGTTTAAGGAGGGTATAGCCACTACATTCAAAAATATTCATCCAACCATTCCCGAAGCCTACATTATAACCCGTGAAAAGTCCTTGGTGATCTACAGCCAATCATTCCTCAGATAGCAGCAAGTTTAAATAAGGGCAAGCATATGGACCGATACTTGTAGCGTGTAGCTTTCATTCCGAGTGCAAGTGTTTTGATTGCATCCCCTGTACATATGTGTGAGTTGGGTATTTTCTTTGTTGTGAGCGTGTATGAATTGCAAGATTTAGCAGAAGTTAGGTTCTTGAAGTAGAATACAAGTGCAAACTTAGCTGTGAGTAGCATTTTGTCATTTTGGTTGAGGCTCAAAGTTCACAAGTTGATTAGTCGAATTGTTAAATGATAGTTGTCCTCCAGGAAGGGTAAATAAAAGAAGTCACATGCTTGTTAGCAGTCTGTCAAAATCCTTTATTGTTTTGTGATATGTCGGAAATAGAAGTAGTATAGGATAGGATAATTTTGTTTTAGTTGTTTGAGGACAAGCAAGAGTTTAAGTTGAGGGTGTTGATGTGCCGTAGAATTTCGGCACTTTTGATACCAGTTACATAGACTTTAGTTCGTCTTTCAATACATTTGTAGTTAATTCTTATGAAGTTTTGGTGTTTTGTAGTGCATAATACTTAAGACCCAAACACATGAACAAGAAGTCAAAAAGACAAAAGAGTAGGAATGCTACAACTATGTGATCGCAGAAGTACTATGTGGGGTGCATAATCACCGCAAACTGAAGTAGTTGTTTTGGCCAACTGAAGAGAAGATTGTGCGGTCTGTTATGCGGTCGCATAACACTACTGTGAACCATATAATGACCGCACAACTAAAATTGAAGAACCTGCATAGCACTTCTGCGATGGAAAATGTGATTGCATAACTGATATGCAGACCGCATAATGGAAATGCGGTGGAATCTGGGCATGAGGATCTGAAATTTTGTGATGCAATTGTCAACTATGCGGACCGCATACATGGTTTGCGCACACTATGCGTTCGCATAAGAGCTCTACAGGGGCATTTCCGTCCAATCTTGACCTCGACTTTTAGTCCACCATAAATATATTTACTAGGGTGTTTGTGGGGCATTGAGTCTAAAAAAGGGAGTATATTAGAGGTATTGAATATACCATTATTTTGGAAGCTTTTGAAGAGAGAATCTTGCACTTTTGTAAGCTTTATGACTTCACTTATTGCTTTGTTTTTATATTCTAGTATAAGTAGCTAGTTTTAAATACTAAGGTTGTGGACCCTAAAAGGGTGTAATGTTAATGGGTGTTTAACATTGAATATATATATATATATAATGGTTGGTTTATATTTTCGTTTCTTCTACTTTATTTAATGTTGGTGGTTGCAAACATTAACTTATTCCATTCTACTTTTTCTTTACTTGGAAAAGTTGGTTAGGGTTTGGCAGAAGTGAATATCAAGAACTCAAGACTTTAAACCTTGTTTAATAGAATCGCTTAGGAAAAAGTGGGTTCTACTTGGCATAAATTGGTTGTTCTTAATTGTAACTCTTTTATATTTGGAAAAATCATAAAGAGAAAATACTACCCAACCATTTATTGGGTAGTCATTTAGAAACCATTTGCAAATCAAAGGACCTTCCATTAGAAATATATTATATTAACACTAATAGCATTATATTTCATTTATGGGGACACAACATTGGTTTCCTTAATCAAATTCTCACAACAAAATAGTTATATTGTTAAATCACAATTATATCATTCTCTTGTTAAGCTAAAGGAGTAGATTTATGACTTAAGTTTCACACTACTCAAGTAACCTTTTCACACGTATTCCCTATGGTATTAGACCCAACCTTGTTGGGTTATTATATTTGCTATCGAACGCCTTACACTATTTATTTAAAGTGTAATTTGAGCGTATCAATAATAGTTTTTATCTTGCTTTCAATTGTGTGTGGTGTTTATTTAGCACATTAATTGATTCTAAGTGGTGACTCATTCAAGAACATGTTTCTTGCTCTAAATTCGTTCTTTTGATATCATAGATTTATAACTTTGATTGAACTGGTGCAACATCATTATTTATTTGTTTTGAACGAGTAAATAGTCTTTCTTATAGCTTAGATCGTCATCTTTCACCTCGTTTTTGAATTATTAGATTTCGAGTCCTAAAACTTGAGATACATTGTTTCTTGAAATCAACCCACAAATCACATTTTTCGTTTCAAGATCTTGATCCTGGTCGCTTGGTTCTTTGTTAACTCGAAGACTCACATCAGATCGGGTCATGCATCGTAGCGATGTTATGCTAGGATATGATCCTTTGTGCTTATTTCATATGTTATATTTCCTTTTTTGTGGTGGATTTATAGCATTGCACTGTATCTGTTTATCTGGCGAGATGGTTTCTTCATTTCCATTCTCTTTCCATCATTGAGAATATTTGAGTTATTGTTTATTGGTGCATAGATTCCATGGTATGTAGCTCTAAGCCGGATTTGCCTGACAGGTTGCTTGAGTAGCTTGTACTGGATGAGGTGAAGTTATTAGGCCTGAAACGAGTACCAAGAAATTTGATTAAGGTATGTTTGCTAGAATTGTGTCACTAGTCGGCTTAGATTTTGGCTATGATTTTGATCGGAAAAGAGAGCTCCACGAATTGTTAATCTGATGGGTGGTTATGAGTTTCTATATCTCTCTTTCATTATTGGTAGTTTACAAAGATGAAGAACAAGGTTTTAGTTGATATGAGGTTTGTTACTAGTGCCGGGTTAGTTATCGAGCAGTTATTTCAGTCAAAAGTTATTGCTATGAGTATTTAAGTTATGTGGTATATCACGTGATTCTGTAATCAGATATGATTATGGATCAATATAGCTTTTTAAAAGTTATATGGCGTATAGATGCAAGAATCGGTTCATATAATGAGTTCCAGATGTTGGGAATTTGAGTTTTAAGGTTTACGGTCTAAGGTTGAAGTAAGGATCCTCTATTAGGTGGTGTTGTCAGACTCATATGGATTGGGGTGACACGGTATCACCCGTAGTTATGTGTATGGTGAGGATATATAAAGATTTGATGGATTTGGAATGACTCGTGGCACTTTCAAGGACGAACGTATATTTAAGTGGGAGAGAATTTAATGACCCGATCAGTCGTTCTAACCTTTAGCATTTTATTCGGTAGTTTAAGACTTTGAATAGCTTCATATTATGTATTATGACTTGCATATATAGTTGGTTTCGGTTTTCGAGCAATTTAGAATTAATTTGGAAGAATGATTCTCGTTTTAGAAGCTTTAAGTTGGAAGAGTTGGCCAAGGTTTATTTTTTGGTAAACGGACTCGGAATCAGGTTTTAATTATTCCAATAAGTTTGCATGATGTTAGACATGTCCACAAAGTTTGGTTAAATTCCGATGAATTTTGGATAAGTTTGGTTTGTATGCTGATTGTTTTGGGTTTCAACATCGATTTGAGCATAAAGGTTACCATATTGAGCAAACAACCTTTGATTCATGTTTCGACAAAACTATAATATATGTATGCATTTTTTGAACCATAGCAACTGAAATCGTCATTTTTCGACATTGTATGTGAAATTTATCGCCATTTTCCTAAGAATTGGGTTGCCATATTTTTCAGATTAATTACAAAATTGCCACTAAATTCGTATTTAAAAATTTACACTATTTCCAAATATTAAAATCAATATATCTCCTTCATTATAAACTCAAATGCACTGATTCAAAAGCCTAAATTGACTGATATTTCATGAGGAATCCATTGAAGACATCAAAAGAGAGTTTCGGATCATTTGGCATAAGAAACGAGGCATAACATCTGAGTATTTTTGGCTATTAATGCTGTTGGAATTTTTCTCATCTTGAAAGTTTGAGATTGGTAGAATTCAAGGATGTTCTTCAACTTTCTTCCATGGGATAAAGTCTAAACCATAACCTAAGTATCTCTTTGATTCATTCCCTTGGTTTAATATTTAATCCATGATTATAATTGAAAACCCATTTAATTCTTCAAATCAACATCCAGAGTTATGTCCTAAATTTTAAAAATTGAAAACAAGTTAGAGGCGTTTATTTCTCAAATCTATTTGGGGTTTGTTCTCCTATATTAGGAGAATAACATACTCAAATTTGGCGAGTCTTAGAGGAGTATTTCGGTAGTTGTGGGACCCAACTAGTGTGGCCTGGACTCTTGGGTTCTGAACACCCAAGAGCGATGTTTTGGCGAATTGGTTGAGCTATTGGACTTCGATTGAGTCAGTTTTCATTTGTGTGAGCTTGTATGGTTTGGGCTTTTCCTGGGTAAGCTTGGATTCAGAATCCAAAACGAGCCCATCGTTGACTTTTGTTGACTTTTTAGAGAAAATGTAAAGATCATAGCTTTATTTATTGTAATTGATTTCTCTTGCATTGTTTGATGTTATTAAGTTATTTTTGGTTAGATTTGAGCAGTGTGAAAGTGAATTTTGGGGGAAAATATATCTTGGAGGGCTGACTTGGATTTGTTGAGGTAAGTATCTTGCCTAACTTTGTGTGCGGGAAATTACCCCATAGGTTTTGGGTGATGGTACTATTTGAATTATATGTAAGATTTGTACACGAGGTGATGAGTGTGTACATGTAACGACCCGACCGATAATTTGTCTTTTTAGAACCTCGTTCCCCCAAATAAAACTCTTTGTGCTCCCTTTAACCAATTTACAACCTGTGGGGATGGTTGGTTCGGGATTTAGAAGAGTTTGGATTGAAATATACACATTTAACTCTATTTTCTTAAAAATCTAAGATTGACTTTGGTCCATATTTTGGGCAAACAGGCCTGGATTCATGTTTTGATGGTTTCGAAGGGTGCGTGGGAAAATATGGGACATGGGCGTATGCCCAGAATCAAATTCTAAGGTCCCTAGCCCGAGTAATGAATTTTTATTAGAAATTATTAATCTAAAATATTAAGGATTTAAAGAAACTAAATAATGATTGATTTCATGGGTATCAGGCTCGTATGTTTGTTCTGAATCCCAGTACAAGTCCAAAATATCATTTAAGACCTACCCGCAAAATTTGGCGTCAATCCGAGTAGTTTAAGGGCGTTTTGGCCCGTTGGAGGAAAATTAAGAACTTGAATTTCATTAGTTTGATTCATATGGTTTTAGGGGGTGATTCCTAAATTTAGTGTTGTTCCGGGTGTTCCGAAGGTTCGACTAGGTCCGGTTCGTGATTTTAGACTTGTCGGTATGTTTGGGCGGGGCCCAAAAGCTCTGAGCGTCAATCAAACAAGGCTCGAGTGAAGTGGAAAAATTGGAGAAGTGCTGAAGGTTACTGCTTCTGTCATAACCGCACTTGTGGTTTGTGGACCGTAGGTGCAAGACTGCAGATGCCATTTTTGTATCGCAGAAGCAGCTCAGGGAAGCTAGGCCAGGAACCGCAGAAGCAGCTCCCAAGCCACAGATGTAGCTTCGTATATGCGGCCTCCAGACCGTAGAAGCAGTCCCAGCCTTCTCTCCCCATTTTGCAGATGCGGTCCCCGGACCACAAATGCTAAAATCACTGAACCAGTGAAGTTCATTAAAGACGGGTTCTAAGTCATTTTTAGCCATTTTCCAATCCTCCTTTGGGTGATTTGGGAGCTTTTGAGAGAAGGAATTCGCTTAGCATCCTGAGTTTGGGATTGTTTGACTCCGAATTGAGGGCTTGGACTTGTTCTTGGCATTTGGAAGTGCACTTTGGAGCGAGGGGAGGTTCCTTTCTAACCTTGTAAGAGGGAATTGTCCGCATAGGTATAATAATTGAGTAATTTGTTATTAAATGCTGGGGCTACGCACACACTAGGTTACGGGAGTCCGTGCGTAGCTACTATTATGTTAATTGTCCGAGTAGTTTGGGGCCCGTATCATGCTAGAATGTAATTGTTTCCATATTTTCTGGCCAATGTGATCACTTAGGATATGCTAGAGACTTGAAAAAAAGATAAGTGAATGTATGCCTTTATTGGACACTTGTATGAATTATCTCGGAAAATAAATGTGCATTCATGTGTTTCCTTGAATTAAATTGATATTGTGGATCGAGCTGATCGCCTCGGTAGAAATAGATGCATCTATGGTTCGCGCCATTCGACCCTCTGGCAGTGCACAGTTTATTTTCTGTTGGATCGGGCTGTGGACCTCGGCATAATGTGCGCATAATATCTATGTGAAAATCTTGTACATGACTGTTTGCAAAGTATTTCGAAATGTGAATAACTAATGGAAATATTGTTAAGAACATGATTTTTACCTCTTGCTATAAATTGTTATTTGTGATTCTCATGCTTAGCATAGCACCTTATTATATAATTTGACCCCAGTAAGTGTCAAGTTGACCTCTCGTCTCTAGTTCTTCGAGATTAGACGGGATACTTACTGGGTACATATTGTTTATGTACTCATACTACACTTATATACTTAATAGTACAGGATTTGAGGCAGGTACATTTGGCTATCAGACTGGTGCACGCCCCTAATTCATAGGCCGACACGGGCTACGCACACACTAGGTGACGAGAGTTCGTACCTAGCTACTATTATGTTAATTGTCTGTGTAGTTTAGTGCCCGTATCATGCTATATTGTAATTGTTTCCATATTTTCTGGCTAATGTGATCACTTAGGATATGCTAGAGACTTGAAAAAGAGACAAGCAAATGTATGCCTTTATTGGACACTTGTATGAATTATCTCGGAAAATAAATGCGCATTCATGTGTTTCCTGCAATGAAATTGATATTGTGTATCGGGCCGATCACCTCGGTAGAAATAGATGCATCCATAGTTCGCTTCATTTGACCCTCTGATAGTGCACAGTTTATTTTATGTTGGATCGAGTCGTCAACCTCGGCATAATGTACGCATGATATCTATGTGAAAATCTTGTACATGACTGTTTGCAAAGTATTTCGAAATGTCAATAACTAATGGAAATATTTTTAAGAACATGATTTTTACCTCGTGCTATAAATTTTTCATTATTTGTGATTCTCATGCTTAGCATAGCACCTTATTATATAATTTAACCCTAGTAAGTGTCAAGTCGACCTCTTGTCTCTACTCCTTCGAGATTAGATGGGATACTTACTGGGTACATATTGTTTATGTACTCATACTACATTTCTATACTTAATTGTACAGGATTTGAGGTAGGTACATCTGGCTATCAGACTAGTGCATGCCCCTGATGCATAAGCCGAGACTTCTACAGTGAGTTGCTCCCTTCCTATGCCGTTGAGCAGCCGGATGGAGTCTTTTCTTCCTTTTGCTGTCTATTCTATCTCAGATAGTAGGATAAGGTTATCCTTTTGTACATTCTACTAGTTTCCTATTACTTGTGACACCAGGTCTTGACACACACATTAGTAGACATTATTCTTAGAGTTGTATAATCATGTTGATACATTATTGTTCGCTTCTGGTCTTAATCATAATTTGAGAATATGTTATACTTATTTTTGGATAAAAGTAAAATAAGAACTCAATTATATTTCCGTGTTGGCTGGCCTGAGAATGGTGTCGAGCGCCATCATGATGTATTTTAGAAAATGGGTTGTGACAACATGGTATCAGAGCACTAGGTTCACGTAGGTCTCACAAGTCATGGGAAAACCTAATAGAGTCTTACGGATCGGTACGGGGACGTCTGTATTTATCTTTGAGAGGCTATAGGGTTTTAGGAAAACTATTCTTTATTCTTCTCATCCCATGCAGTGGTCAGTGTACTAAGTTTCCTTCTATATTCTCTCACAGATGGTGAGGACACGCACGACTGATGTTCCAGACCCGGGCGGAGCTGCTCCCCCCATTGCTCGAGGCTGAGGCAGAGGCTCGGGGAGGGCACCGGCCCGTGGTAGGGGATGAGGGTGTCCTAGAGTTAATCTAGTAGTACCACCAGTACATCATGTGAGAGATCCTATCATTGAGGAGCAGGGCGAGGTGCCCGCAGCTGAACCTACCCCGGCAGACTTTATGACAGCACTGGGTTTCCAGGAGGTCAAGGGTCGTATGATGCGGTTCATGGATTCTATGACTCAGGCTAGTTTTATTCCAGCAGATCCAGCTATATCACGGGCGGGAGGGGAGCACAAACCCCTATTACTCAAGCTCTTGTTCATGTAGCTGCTGTGTATCATACATCGGGTGCACTACCCGCAGATGGGGGCCAGCCAGTTGCTGTAGTGGCGTCCCAGCCCAGGCCAACTGTGGATGGCAATTCACAGAAGCTATTAGATAGATGGACTAGGCTTCACCCTCCGGTCTTCGGGGGCGAGCCTCATGAGGATGGCCAGGACTTCATTGACAGGTGTAGGGATAGGTTGCACAACATGAGGATATTGGAGTCGCATGGAGTTGACTTCACTACTTTTAAGCTTGAGGATAGGGCCCGCAGATGGTGGTAGTCTTATGTTCTGGGCAGACCAACAGGTTCTCCTCCTATCACTTGGGGTGAGTTCATATAGTTGTTTCTGGACAGGTATATTCCACCCTCTGAGAGGGAAGAGTTACGGTATTAGTTTGAGCAGCTAGATCAGGGCCAGATGTCCGTGACCGATTATGAGGTGAGGTCTTTTGAGCTATCCGGCCATGCATTGATGATACTTTCGAATGACGCAGAGAGGATGCAGATGTTTGTTGCAAGGTTGCATTCTGGCATCAGGGCCAACATGGCCCGAGCGGTAGAGATGGGGACTCCTTACCAATTAGTAGTAGAGATTGCTCGAACGATTGAGGGTTATTGTCTGAGGGGTAAGGAATAGATGCAGCAGAAAAAGAGGGCTAGGTTCTCCAGAGAGTTCAGATGTGCCCCAGCTAAGGGCAGAGGTTAGTTTGGGAGAGGACAACCCATCAGGCCCCCATACTTAGCACCACCACTTGCTCGGGGTATTCCAGCATGCCCCTATTTCAGCGCCATGCTAGAGATTTCTTATCGTCCACTAGTTATTCAGGGTTCCTCTGGTAGGTATTCAGGTCCGCAGGGTTCTTCTAATCCATACTTCAGTGCTATACCGGAGAGTTCATACCATCCGTCAGCCATTTATGCTTCTTCTGGTGGGTCTGCAGGCTATCATGGTCAACCATCAGGTCAGCAGGTAGCCGCACCACGGGGTTGTTTCAAGTGTAGGGACCTTGGTCATATAAGGAGATACTGCCCCAGTCTTTGGGGGAAGGCAGTGCAGCAAGGCCATTAGCCTACGATTTTAGCACCAGCTACCCCACCACCTAAAGGTGCAGGGCAGGTTGGTAGGGGACGTCCTAGAGGTGGAGGTCAGGCAGGGAGAGGTCAGCCAGCTACTGCTCAGTCAGGCGGAGGCCAACTATTCGACGCTCTAGTCAGATTCTATGCTCTTCCACCCAGGCTAGATGCATTGGCCTTAGATGTCGTTATCACAGGTAATATTTCCGTCTGCGATAGAGATGCTTCGGTATTATTTGATCCAGGGTCCACCTATTCCTATGTATCATCATTGTTTGCTCGATTCTTGATTATTCCTCCTGCACCTTTGGGCACTCATGTTCATGTATCCACTCATGTGGGCAATTCTGTGGTTGTAGACTGGGTCTATCGGTCTTGTATGGTTACATTATATAATTTCGAGACTAGAGAAGATCTCCTGTTACTGGACATGTTTAATTTTGAGGTCATCCTAGGCATGGATTGGTTATCTCCATATCACGCCGTCCTAGATTGTCATGCCAAAACTATTTCACTAGTGATGCCAGGGCTGCCGAGGTTGGAGTGGAAGGGTTCCATAGTTGATACCCTTAGTAGAGTTATTTATTTCTAGAAGGCTCGGCGTATGGTTGAGAAGGGGTGTTTGGCCTATCTAGCTTATGTTCGAGATACCATCGTAGAGTCTCCGATGATTGATTCAGTTCCTGTAGTTCGAGAGTTCACCAATGTGTTTCCTTCTGATCTTCCTGGCATGCCACCGAATCGTGATATTAATTTCTGTATCGGTTTGGCTCCAGCACCTAGCCTATATCTATCCCACCATACTGCATGGCTCCTAAGGAGTTGAAGGAGCTGAAGGAGAAGATTGAGGATTTGTTAGCAAAGAGATTTATTAGACCCAGTGTATTTCCTTGGGGTGTACCGGTGTTATTTGTGAAGAAGAAGGATAGGACTATGCTGATGTGCATTGACTACCGCCAGTTGAACAAAGTTACCATCAAGAAAAAGTATCCATTGCCTGACTAGTTGTAGGGTGCGAGGGTATTCTCTAAGATAGATTTGAGGTCAGGTTACCACCAGGTGAAGATTCGGGACTCGGACGTTCTGAAGACTGCATTCTGGACTAGATATAGCCATTATGAGTTTTTGGTGATGTCCTTTGGCTTGACTAATGCCCCAGTAGATTTTATGGATTTAATGAACAGGTTGTTCAGACATTATATTGATTCTTTTGTCATCGTCTTCATTGATGACATCTTGATATACTCACGTAACCAGGGGGAGCACGAGCAGTATCTGAGAGTAGTGCTTCAGACCTTGCGAGAGAAGAAGCTATATGCTAAGTTCTCCAAGTATGAGTTTTGGCTAGATTATGTGGCATTCTTAGGACATATTATGTCAGATGAGGGTATTAAGGTAGATCCCAAGAAGATTGAGGCAGTTTAGAGTTGGCCACGCCCTACCTTGGTGACTGAAATCAGGAGCTTCCTAGGGTTAGCAGGTTATTACAGGCGGTTTGTGTAGGGCTTTTCATATATTGCATCATATTTGACTAGATTGACCCAGAAGGGTGATCCTTTCCATTGGTCCGATGATTGCAAGGCGAGCTTCCAGAAGCTTAAGACAGCCTTGACTACAGCACCAGTTCTTGTATTGCCTTCCATTTCAGGGATGTGTATGGTGTATTGTGACGATTCGCACATTCTCTTGGGTTGTGTATTGATGCAGGAGGGGCAAGTTATTTCATATTCCTCCGTTCAGCTAAAGATTCATGAGAAAAATTATCCTATGCACGATCTGGAGTTGGCGGCGATTGTTAATGCTCTTAAGATATGGAGGCGCTACCTGTACGGGGCTTCATGTGAGGTTTATACCGATCATCGTAGCTTTCAGCAGTTGTTCAAGCAGACGGATCTTAATTTGAGGCAGCGCAGGTGGCTTGAGTTACTGAAGGATTATGACATCACCATTCTATATCATCCGGGCAAGGCAAACGTGGTCGTGGATGCCTTAAGTAGAAAGGTAGAGAGTATGGGTAGTTTGGCATTCATTCCAATAGGGGAGAGGCCACTAGCTTTAGACATTTAGTCTTTGGCTAACAGACTAGTGAGGTTGGATATTTCGGTGCCCAGCCGGGTTCTTGCATGTATGGCTACTCAGTCTTCATTATTGGGGGAGAAAAAGGCCCGACAGTTCAATGGTCCACATTTTCTGGTTCTTAGAGAGACGGTGCTTCAGGGAGGTGCCAAGGAGGTTTCTATTGGCGGGGATGGTGTTTTGCGGCTCCAGGGTCGTCTATGTGTTCCTAATGTTGATGGTCTGAGGGAGAGGATACTAGAGGAGGCACACAGTTCGCGGTATTCCATCCACCTGGGGGCTACAAAGATGTATCGTGACTTGAGGTAGCATTACTGGTAGCGGAGGATGAATAAAGACATAGTGGAGTATGTGGCTAGGTGTCTGAATTACCAGCAGGTCAAGTATGAACACCAGAGACCAGGTGGCCTACTTCAGCAGATGCCTATACCAGAGTGGAAGTGGGAGCGCATTACCATGGATTTCATAGTTGGGTTGCCGCTGACCTTGCGGAAGTTTGATTCAGTATGGATCATCATTGATAGGTTGACCAAAACTTCCCACTTCATTCCAATGGTGACTACCTATACAGCAAAGAGGGTTGCTCAGATTTATATTCGGGAGATAGTTCGATTGCACGGTGTTCCTGTTTCCATTATATCAGACAGAGGCCCTCAATTCACTTCCCATTTATGGAGAGCCATTTAGAGAGAGTTGAGGACCCGTGTAAATCTTCGCACGGCATTCCATCCTCAGAGCGACGGACAGTCCAAGCGGACGATTCAGATTTTAGAGGATATGCTTAGAGCCGGTGTGATTGACTTTGGAGGGCAGTGGGACAACTTCTTGCCTTTGGCAGAGTTTTCATACAATAATAGCTATCAGTCCAACATGGAGATGGCTCCATACAAAGCCTTATATGGTCGTCGTTGCCGTTCTACTGGGTGGTTCAAGCCTAGCGAGGCTAAGCTATATGGTGCAGATTTGGTAAAGGATGCCTTGGATAAGGTAAGGTTGATTTAGGAGAAGCTTCACACAGCTCAGTCTAGACCGAAGAGTTACGCGAATCAGAAGGCGCGTGATGTATCATTCATTGTTGGCAAGAAGGTTCTCTTGAAAGTCTCGCCAATGAAAGGTATTATGAGGTTCAGGAAGAAGGGCAAGTTGAGCCCAAGGTTTATTGGCCCCTTTGAGGTATTGAGACGAGTTGGGGAGGTTGCCTATGAGCTTTCTTTACCCCCAGCTTATCGGGAGTTCATCCTGTCTTTTATGTATCGATGCTTCGGAAGTATCATCCCAACCTATCACATGTGTTAGACTTCAGTACCATTCAGCTGTATGAGAGATTGGGTTATGAGGAGGAGCCAGTTGCTATAATTGATATACAGGATCGCTAGTTGAGGTCTAAGAGGATTTCTGAAGTGAGGGTCCAGCGGAGGGGCCAACCAGTCGAGGAGGTGACCTAGGAGTCCGAGGAGGACACGCAGAGCAGATACCCTGATCTATTCAGCACTCAGGTACCTATCTACGTCCATTTGAGGACGAACGCTTGTTCAAGAGGTGGAGGATGTAACGACCCGAACGGTCGTTTGTCTTTTTAGAACCTTGTTCCCCAAAATAAAACTCTCCGTGCTCGTTTTAACCAATTTACAACTTGCGGGGATGGTTGGTTCGGGATTTAGAAGAGTTTGGATTGAAATATACACATTTAACTCTTTAGGATTTTCTTAAAAGACTAAGTTTGACTTTGGTCAACATTTTGGGCAAACGGGCCTGGATTCGTATTTTGACGGTTCCAGATGGACTGCGGTAAAATATGGGACCTGGGTGTATGCCCGAAATCAAATTTGAAGGTCACTAGCCCGAGTAATGAATTTTTATTAGAAATTGTTAATCTAAAATATTAAGGATTTAAACAAACTAAATAAAGACTGATTTCATGAGTATCGGGCTTGTATATTGGTTCCGAAGCCCGTTACAAGTCCGAAATATCATTTAAGAGCTACCCGCAAAATTTGGCATCAATCCGAGTAGATTAAGGGCATTTTGGCCCGTTGGAGAAAAAATTAAGAACTTGAAGTTCATTAGTTTGATTCATTTAGTTTTAGGGAGTGATACCTAAATTTAGTGTTGTTTCGTGTGTCCCAAAGATTCGAGTAGGTCCGGTTCGTGATTTCAAACTTGTCGGTTTGTTTGGGCAGGGCCCGGGTTCTCCGAGCGTCAATCGGACGAAACTCGAGTGAAGTGGAAAAATAGGAGAAGTGCTAAAGGTTATTGCTTTTGTCATAACCGCACTTGTGGTTTGTGGACCGCAGGTGCGAGATCACAGATGCAGTCTTTATATCGCAGAAGCGGCTCAGGCAAGCCAAGCCAGGAACCGCAGAAGCAGCTCCCAAGCTGCAGATGTAGCTTCGCATATGCGACCTCCAGACCGTAGAAGCAGTCCCAGCCTTCTATCCCCATTTCGCAGATGCGGGACCGCGGATGCGGTCCCCTGACCACAGATGCGGAAATCACTGAACCGGTGAGGTTCATTAATGACAGGTTCTAAGTCATTTTTATGCCATTTTCCACTCCTCCTTTGGGCGATTTGGGAGATTTTGAGAGAAACAATTCACTTAGCATCTTGAGTTTGGGATTGTTCGACTCCGAATTTAGGTCTTGGACTTGTTCTTGGCATTTGGAAGTGCACTTTGGAGCAATATGAGTCTCCTTTCTAACCTTGTAAGAGGGAATTGTCCCCATAGGTATAATAATTGAGTAATATTAAATGTGGGGGCTACGCACATACTAGGTGACGAGAGTCCGTGCGTAGCTACTATTATGTTAATCGTCCGGGTGGAGCCCTTAAGGCCCGTATCATGCTATATTGTAATTCTTTCCATATTTTCTGGCTAATGTGATCACTTAGGATATGCTAGAGACTTGAAAAAGAGATAAGCGAATGTATGCCTTTATTGGACACTTGTATGAATTATCTCGAAAAACAAATGCGCATTCATGTGTTTCCTTGAATTAAATATATATTGTGGATCGGGATGATCACCTCTGTAGAAATAGATGCATCTATGGTTCACGCCATTCGACCCTCTGGCAGTGCACAGTTGATTTTCTGTTGTATCGGGCCGTGGACCTCGTCATAATGTGCGCATAATATCTATGTGAAAATCTTGTACATGACTATTTGCTAAGTATTTTGAAATGTGAATAACTAATGGAAATATTGTTAAGAACATGATTTTTACCTCTTGCTATAAATTATTCATTATTTATGATTCTCATGCTTAGCATAGCAACTTATTATATAATTTGACCCCAGTAAGTGTCAAGTCGACCTCTCGTCTCTACTTCTTCGAGATTAGACGGGATACTTACTGGGTAGATACTGTGTATGTACTCATACTAGACTTCTATACTTAATTGTACAGGATTTGAGGCAGGTACATTTGGCTATCGGACTGGTGCGCGACCCTGATTTATAGGCCGAGACTTCCACGGTGAGCTTCTACCTTCCTATAATGTTCAGCAGCCCGATGGAGTCTTTTATTACTTTTGTTGTCTATTTTATCTCAGACGGTTGGATAGGGTTATCCTTTTGTACATTCTCCTAGTTGCCTATTACTTGTGACATCAGGTCTTGGCAGACACGTTAGTAGTCATTATTTTTGGGCTTCTATAATTATGTTGATACATTATTGATCTCTTCTGGTCTTCACCATAATTTGAGAATATGTTATACTTATTTCTGTGTAAAAGTAAAATAAGATCTCAAATGTATTTCCGCGTTGGCTGCCCTGACAATGATGTCAGACGCCATCATGACCTATTGTGAAAAATGGGTCTTGACAGTACACAAACTTATATGTGGTATTTGACTAGTGTATAATTCTAGACTTTTTCCGTGCTTTTAGTTGTATTTGTCACAATATGTTATTCTTTCATTGTTGAATTTGCTCGTGCGCGCCTTATTTGAAGTTGTAGTCCATGTTCTATCTTCTATTGTAAAGTTCATTCTTATTTGTCTTATTTGTTAATTGTAATTACTTGTTGAATTCGTGCTATATCTATTACATGTTTTAATTGTTAATTTATTCTTGGTAATCAAGTCTTTATTTATAAATTCTCATTACTTGCTATTTGATTTTGGAAGTTATTGTGTAATTTTATCATTCGTTTGTGGCTTCTTGTGTAGATTCATTATTGCGATTGCTTTTGGGATATGTCATAGTTGGTTGTAATTGTTAGTGTAATGCCTATTGTTTGGGGATTGGGTTGCATGCCGCAACGGTATTAAAATGATATGAAAAGATATGATATGGAGCGATAAGGGCGGATGATATGATACAGGTAGGATCGGGTTGCACTCTGCAATGGATATTGTTATTATTGTGAGGGATCGGGTTATACGTCGCAACAAATATTATTGTTACTGTGTGGGATCGAGTTGCACGTCGCAAATAGATATTGTTCTTATTGCGTGGGATTGGGTTTCATGCCGCAAGGGATATTATTGTGTTGCTTTAACATGCCAGTTTGTGCCTCTATTATTTCTTGATAAATTGCTTGTCAAGGTGAATTTATGTGCATGGGGTCATTATCTCATATTCGATTGAGAAGTCAGAAATTTAGCAATTTTAAACGAAAGAATTTTTAAGGTGTTTCACTTGTCTATCTTTCAACATAAAACTTGTATGTCACTTGGCATTTTATTAATTTAGATAATTAACACATTTCTACCTTAAATGGATTCTAAAATTTTACTCATCACTTATTGTTGTGTACTTTACTTAAAAATTATTGTCACGCTTTATTTTTACAAATACTATATTTAACTCGTTAAATTTAACTGATGTTTTACTTTGTTTAAATACGATAGTTTTAATTCATCTCATAAACTTCTAAACTAAGCTCATCTGATACTCTATTTGCACAATCTCTCTCTTATTTTACTTTATTCGAATCTTAAATTTTAACTTAATATCTCATTTAACGCTTCACTTTATTCAAGTTTGAAATTGTGTTTTAGTTTATGTTTAAATTTATCCCTAGATCATCTTAGTTGATATTGATACGAATACGATGTACATGGTAACACGGAGACTTTGCCGTGCGAGGGTGATTGCTAATGTGGGCACAAGGTACCATACGTGTAAGATGTGGAAGTTGTGACTCAATATTTGTGATTACGAGGAGTGGTACCTCGTGTTTTTGTTATTGTAATTTGTGCAGTAGGAACAATTTGATTGGTTTAGTTGTCATAGTTTCTCCTTGCATGAATTCATTCATATTTCATCTGTATTCTAACTATGTTGGTGCTTTATTGCCTGGCTATTCCTTGTTGCTATTCGTGCTTCTATTATTTTCACTGTTGATTGTAAATTTGTGATCCTTCTGATGTTGGTCTTACATTGATATTCTTTCCATTGTTAGCTTTATATTATATCATGTACAGATTTACATGTCTAGTAGGTATCTTGACCTGGCCTCATCACTACTCTACCGAGGTTAGGCTTCACACTTAGTGGGTACCGATGTGGTATACTCATGCTATGCTTCTGCATAGTTTTGTGCAGATCCAAGTACTAATGCTCGAGTTGGTTTGAGACTTATGTCTGTGCGGTTGGAGACTTCAAGATATACCTGCTCGACGTTAGCAGGCCCCGAAGTCACCCTCTGTTGTCTTTTACTTCTGCTATTTTCTATTATTTCGGGACATTGATGTACCTGTTATTCCTAGTTACTATAAGAAAAGCTTATGACTTGTACTACCAATTTTGTAATATTGTATCATATTTGGATTGTTGGCTCAATATAGAAATATACGTTTATGTTTTATAGTTGTTTTGGTTAAATTCTATCATTTAATTCAGTAAATGTTAGGCTTACCTTGTCTTAGAGACTAGGTGCCATCATGACATCCTATGGAGGGAAATCGAGGTCATGACAAATAGTGTTGCCTCAAGTCTTGGTATATCTTCGCGGCACTAGGATGACTGGAATACACAAACTTGGGACTCCTCATGAATTAAATCATGTAACCCGTCCACATTGGGCACACAAATCCGACCATGCATCCGCAACACCCCATCATCCCCAATAAAAACCTCCTTGGCATTGCCATACTAAACCATGTCCTTAAGGACTAGCAAATGGGGGTCGTCATATTGACGCTCTCGGAAGCGGTCATATAAGGAAGACAGGGAAATCACACAAGCTAGAACCCGACTACACTCCGAAACATCTAGCCTTACGAATTGATTGGCCAAGGCCTGAAAATCTTATACAAGCGGTCTCTCTCCAATAGGAATAAATACAAGCTACCCATACTCAAGGCCTTCCTACTCAAGGCATTGGCCGCCACATTGGCCTTCCCGGGATGATAAAAATAGTATATCATAATGATTAGCAGCTCCAACCATCTCTGATGCCTCAAATTTTAGATTCTTTTGCTTGAACAAGTGTTGAACACTCCAATGATTTGTAAATGCCTCACTAGACACGCCGTAGAGATAATGTCTCCAAATCTTTAATGCATGGACGATGTCTGCCAACTCCAAATCATGAATGGGTTAGTTCTTCTCATGAGGCTTCAACTGGTGTGAAGCATAAGCAATCAGTCTACCCTCCTACATCAAGACACACCCAATACTAATCTGACAAGCATCACAATACACTATATAAGAATTTTATGCTAAAGGAAAAACTAGAACTGGAGTTGTGGTCAAGGCAATCTTGAGCTTTTGAAAGATCCTTTCACACTCATCCGACCACCTAAATAGAGCACCCTTCTGGGTCAACCTGGTCAAAGGCACGGTAATTGACGATAAATCCTCCATGAAGAGACAATAATATTCGGCCAAATTGACAAACCTCTGAATCTTAGCAGCTGAAGAGGGTCTGGGCTAACTTTGAACTACCTCTATATTCTTTGGATCCACTTGGATCCTCTCACTGGACACCCTGCCCTAAGAATACCACCAAACTGAAACAAAACTCACATTTGGAGAACGAGGCATAAAGTTTCTCCTCCCTCAACCTCTGTAGTACAATCCTCAGATGTTGTGCATGCTCCTATTGGCTACGTGAGTACACCAGAATATCATTAATACATATTAAGACAAACAAATCAAGATATGGTTTGAACACACTACTCATCAAATGCAAGAATGTTGCTGGGGCGTTGTTTAGTCCAAAAGATATCACAAGGAACTCATAGTGACCATAGTGGGTCCTAAATACCGTCTTCAGAATATCCGAGTCCCAAATCTTCAATTGGTGATACCCAGACCTCAAATCAATCTTAGAGAACACTCTAGCGCCCTGAAGTTGGTCAAGTAATTCATCAATGCGCAACAAGGGATACTTGTTCCTAATTGTAGCTTTGTTCTACTGCCTATAGTTAATGCACATCCGTGTAGTACCATCCTTCTTCTTCACAAACAGAACTGGTGCACCCCAAGGCAGCAAACTAGGCCTAATGAATCCCTTGTCAAGAAGCTCCTGGAGTTGCTCTTCTAATTCCTTTAACTCTGTTGGTGCCATATGATACAGAGGAATAGAAATGGGTTGAATGCCCGGCACAAAATCAATACCAAAATCAATATCCATGTTAGGTGGCATGCCCAGTAGGTCTGCAGGAAACACATTCGAAAAGTCTCATACTACCGGCACAGAATCAATGGCAGGAGTATCAACACCAATATCCCTCACAAAGGCAAAATATGACAAACAACCCTTCCCAACCATCCATTGGGCCTTCAGATATGAAATTACCCTACTGGGAACATAGTCCAGAGAACCTATCCACTTGATACTAAGTAACCCCGGCATCGCCAACTTCATAGTCGTAGCGTGATATCCAGAATAGCATGACATGGGGACAACTAATCCATTCCCAAAATCACATCAAAATCAACCACACTAAGAAATAAGATATCAACTCTAGTCTCCAATCCCCCAATAGTCACCAAACACGACCAATACACATGGTCCACAACAACAGATGCATCCACCGGCATAGATACATAAATAGGCGAACCTAGGGACTCACGGGTCATATCCAGATAATGAACAAAATATGATGATACATGCGAATAAATGGAACCAAGGTCAAATAATATGGAAGCATCGTTATGTCGTACTAAGACAGTGCGTATGATCATTGCGTCATAAAGGAATGGACTTTGGCATAGCATGGAAAGCATAGCATCGAACGTGACTGCCACCTTATCGAACTCCGCCTCTAGGATGACCTTTAGCTGACTTAGCCCCAGCCCAAGTTGGCTGGACGGGTGATGAAGTAACTGGTGTGGATGTCATAACCTGACCCCTCTGCTGAACTAGACCTCCAAAACGACGGGGACACTACCTCTAAACATGTCCAAACTCACCGCGCTCGAAGCAACTCCCCGATGGTGGTGGAGACTGAATCGAACCTCGAGAGATGGACTAGCTACTAGAAGACCTATCACATATGAATCCTAAACTAATGGAGCATGAGATGAACTCTGAGCTGTTAGGGCACGGAGAGATGACTGACCCGAACAAGCACTGTATGAACTAGGGATTTACATAGGTCGGGTTGGTTCGGATTTTGCAATTACCAAAATAAACCAATTGTGTCGGGTTATTAAATTTAAAGACCAAATCAAACCAATAAAACTCGGGTTTTTCAATCTCAGATTTTCGGGTTATTCAAATTTTTTCGGGTTTTTTTCTGGTATAATCTTCATAGCATAAAACATATAACTTATGCTCAAAATATTTATTTAATCCTAGTAAGATACAACTATATAAGGTATTTTCCAAGAAAGTAATACAAAATATGATATGTGCCATGGCATTATCCAAAAATATTCAACACTAAAGACAATAAAATTATGTAATATAAATATTGCTGATTAAAAATCTATAATAAAAATAAATATAATTTAAAAGTACTAAGTGATGGTAAAATAAGTAGACTAACAAGGAAGTATTAATTACATGACTATATGCTAAAGGAAAAATAAAATAGATTATGTATTTTTATCTAATTTTTTGCAAAACAAAAAATAAATATTCAATACATTATCGTTCATAGTATTGAATTGAATATCATTTGATAATATTAGTATTGATTTGATTTTTTTTCGGATTGATTTGATTTTGGTTTGGGCTTTTGTTAGCTTTTGAAATAATATCTTAAAAGATTAAATTGTGAAAATGTTTGAGAAATATTTATAAATTACATCACAATAAGTATATTTATATATTAAATATATCTAAATTTTCTATATATGTAATATCATATTGGTTTGGATTCGGTTTGATTTTCTTAAGTTAAAATCAAACCAAATCAATAATGGTCGGGTTTTTTTTCCAACACCAAACCAAATAAAATCAAACCATAGTCGGATTTTTTTCTCGATTTGACTCGGATTATCAGGTTGGTATGGTTTGTTGGTTTTCCTTGTACACCCCTAGTATGAACCATGGCTAGCTGATACACCATGATGAACTGGACGAGTCATATAAGCGGGCCTGTAAGGACGATATCGGCTATGGAGGGACTGCCCTCCAGAAGAAACACCGCTAGAACCACCCAAACTAGGAGACCTATTGGCCTCCCTGTCCTTAGACTCCTGACTACGGACCTGCTCTAGCCGCCTAGCAATATCAACCACCTCGTTGAAACCTAGCACCTGATGTAATCTCCCAAAATTGAGGCCATCAATGAACCTCCTAATCCTCTCCCTCTCTGTCAAGACCAACCAGATCGCGCGATGAGCCAATTCTGAAAATCACATCTCGTACTAGGTCACGGACATACCCTCCTGGCGTAGCTGCACAAACTTCCTACGCAACTCCTCCTGGCGAGTCTGTGGCACAAACTTCTCCAATAAGAGAACGGAGAAGTCGTGCCACATAAGTTGTACGACACCGACTTGCCTACTCAACTCATAGGACTCCCACCATTTGAAGGCTTCTCCAAACAACTGAAAAGTAGTAAATGAGACTCCACTAGTCCCTAGAATACCTGTAGTGTGAAAATCCACTGGTACTTATTTAAGAAGTCCTGAGCATCCTCTGACTCAGCCCCACTGAAGGATGGAGGCCTGAGTCTCCCAAACCTCTCTAGCCTCTTTTTCTCCTTATCACTCATAGGGGGACCCACCTGGGACTGAGTAGCAACAAACAATTGGACTTGTAGTATCCCCAAGGTCTAAAGTCCCTAAATTACATATCTGAAGTACGAGCGGTGGGTGTCTGCGCACCTCCCCCGGCCTAAGAATGGTTAGCGCAGTCGGAACTAAAACCGCCTAAGCAAGGCTAGTGCATACAATTAATATCTGGGCCAACCACATCTGTAATCTGCTCCTGAGCTGGAGCAATGGGTGGATCTATAGGTACCGCTCTAGCTACTGAACGAGTTGCACCTCATCCATTACCGTTGCCCTAACTGGTGGTACTACTAACCATTTTCCTGATCTGATAGCACGTTTCCTCGCCATCTGTGAGAGAATGAATAGCAAAAATTTAATTTGTGGAATCAACGAATTTCCACGACAAGGATACAAGAAAGTGAATTTTTCCTAAGGGTTCGGTAGCCTCTCGAATATAAGTACAGAGGTCTATATACCGATCTGCAATACTCTACTAAAACTACTCATAACTCGTAAGACCTATGTAACCTAGGCTCCGAAACTAGCCATGACCCAAAATTTCACATGTCGTGATGGTGCCTATCGCAATACTAGGCAAGCTAAAAATCACAAATAACCACACATTTTTAAATTTCAAACATAATGAAATAAGCTTAACAGTGAAAATCTCATAAATACCCGATAAGAAAATACTGCAACTTAATGCAAAATCCCCAAAATCCAGGTGTCACTGAGTACATGAGCATCTAAATGAAAATACAGTCTAACTGCTAAAACAATTGTGTAGAATGATAGAACAGTGCTAATAAACTGAAAAGAATGAGAGCTGAGGTCTGTTGATGCCAAAGCAGCTACCTTAATAGTCTCCAAATAGATGAAGCTCCAAATCTCGCAGTCGTCGTGCCCAGAAGTACTTGGATCTGCACACGAAGTGCAAAGTGTAGTATAAGTACAACCGACCGAATGTATTCACTAACTAATAGTACTAATGTTAGGCCGAAAGCTATGATGACCTCAGAAAAGTACAGTCCAAATTCAGATAATAACAATGCAGGTATGACATGAAAATGACAATAATAACTCAAAGAAAGCATCATAATCAGTTTGTACACAATTCAAAAATTAGACATGCTTTGAAGTATTTAACAGTTTGAGCTCAACGTGGATAAAATATGCCAAGTATGACTAATATGAGGTATATCACATCTCGATATCGACATGTCAAGTATGCATGTCAACTATAATGCAACACAATGATAAAGTGATATACATACTCTCAAAGTATTCAACCTCGTAGCATGCTCAATCACTCATTACTCCCAATCACTCATCATTCTCAATCACTCGGCACTCGCACTCGGCACTCACACTCGGCACACGCACCAGTAGGTACCTACGCTCACTGTTGGTAAGTCATACACCAGAAAGGCGGATCCTGCCCAAGAGTTAATATAAGCTAATTATGGCATGAATCAATAAAGCATGTTGCGTCGTGCAGCCCTATCCCGTAAATATCACTCATAATCAGTCCCTCGACCTTACTCAGTCATCAATCTCTCTAGTCTCTCAGGCTTGCAGATCTTATGACAATCAGCCTAAATAATGATAATGTGATGTAACAATAAATGCCAACGAAGACTGAGATATGATATTCAAATAATAGATGTGACTGAGTACATAATTGCAAATTAAGCAAATAATTCAATAACATAATGAGACCTTTATGGGTCCCAACAATGCCAATATATAGCCTAAACATGATTTCTAACATGAATCACAACTCAACTTCTCTAACACATGGAGAATACATGAATAATAACAAGATTAGATGACTACACAGTTCCCCAGAATCAAGCGAGTCACATTTACTACAGTTCATACCCACATGCTCGTAACCTAGCATATGTGTCACCTCAACACCAACCACATAGCACGTATTCCAAGGACCCTCAGAACCAAGTTTAGAAGTGTTACTTACCTCGAATCATGCAAATCTCTCCTCTAACAATTCCTCACCTCGCGATTCGGTCTTCGAACGACTCGAATATAACCACAACCACCTTAATACAATCAATAAAAGCTATAGAAATCAATTATATATGATAAAGCTAGGTTATTTAACAAAATTCAACCCAGGCCCACATCTCAGAATCCAAATTTTATTTTATTTTTTAAAATAGGAATATTATTCAATAGTGTGTCCAACAGTACAAAAATTACCCAATTCTAATATCAAATCATCACTTAAATTCCCAAATCTTATTCTCAAATTCCTAGGCCAAAATTCCCTAAATTACACCTTAAATAACACATAATCTAGGTGGAAAATTCAATGGGTATTAAATATCAGTAGATAAAACCAACCAAAACTTGCTTACCTCTTGAAATCTAGTAAAACGCCTCTCAAAAATCACCTTCAACTGATCTTACAAAGTCCAAATTGAAAAAAACTTCAAAAATCCTCGATTTATACCTTCTACCTGACTTTTTGCATTTGTGGAGTTACGGGATGCACCTGCAATTCTGCTTTTGCGGAGAAGTCTTTGCTTCTACGAATTCCACTTAAGCCCCCTACCTAGCACACATGCCGTCCCTTCTTCGCACCTGCGGGACCACATCTGCGGATCAATCCATCCCTTATGCAATCACCAAGTCTACTACCAAACTCCGCTTCTGCGCAGGAGCGCATTAGCTTATGTAGATTTCTCCTTCGCACATGTGCTTCCCTTCTCACTTCTCGCACCTATGTGCATCTGGTCGCTTCTGCGGCTCTGCACTTGCAACTCTTTTCTCACTTGTGCGCTTGCACGAGATATCAGCTCTTCAGTAATCTTCCAAGTCCAAATTCTAATCCGTTCACCATCTAAAGTCCACCCGAGGCCCCCGAAACCTCAACCAAACATACCAACAAGTCTTAAAATATCATACGAAATCGCTCGAAGCCAAGCTAAAATTATCAATTTTATGTGCAAGATCATCTCTCACCTTAGACCAATCATTCATCAATGTTGTTAGAAGACAATGCGGTTCGGCATATTCCTTTAATTGAAAATACCTATCTCAATACCAACCCTTGCTCCCATATTCAAATTTAGATATCCAAGAGGTCGGGCCATGACATGCCCAAAAAGACGAGCCATAAAAGTCTTCTGTCAACCAAGCATCTTCATCAATAACCTTACCTCCAGATATTTCATCCCCAAATGTCATGCTGAGAGAATAAGAAACACACTAAGAGAAAAATCAAATTGTTATAAAAATAAAACTATTTACAATAGTGGAAAAAATTGAAACCTTCAAAGACAAAAGTGACAGTCCAATCTAGAAAAATGGCTAATTCTAAGTCCCCGACAACGTCGCCAAAAACTTATTGCGGCCAAACGCACACGCAAGTATACGCGGGCGTCAAGTAATAAAGTGACTAAAAGTTGGATATCGAACCCACGAGGACTTGTGATTAACTATTAACTAAATTAGACTATCCTAATTATCTAAACAAGAATTAAACCTAGAAATATTCAATTATAAAATAATCAAAATAAAGGAAAATAAATGGTGAACCCTAAAAAAGGGAAATCAGATTTTTATGATATCAATGTAACAAAAACGATCTAGGCTCATGGTCTATCTAACATTCCTATTTTATTCTTCAATTAAATTTACTAACCAATTTATCTAGTTTATTGGTTGACAGTGTTAATATTGCTCATAAGAATCTGTCAAGTTCTTACTTTCCTATTCAATCTAATCTAACGCCTTTATGTATATGGAGTTAGAATCAACAAGAATGCATTTATAATTCATGTACATCAACCAAGCAAGGCAATTAGGTATATGTCTATCCTAATAGCGAATTCGTTCCCCGATGCTCAGGTTCAAGAACTTGCCCTACTCAATCCTATGTGCAATCTAGAATTTACACTTTCTATTTCAACTCTAGATTCGTAAATAGTATTCAATTGGAAATCAAGCAATCAAATAATAAGCTCAAGATTGAATAAATAAACTAATATGATAAACTTAGAAATCAAAATCAATATCCGAATAACAATAGTCATGAAAGAACCACAACCCTAGAATGTGAAATTTAGCTCCACATAGACATGGTATCCAAAAAATAAATCATACGAAGAAACATAAAAATTACTAAGTTTGGTGGAAGAAAGATGGAACTTGATGAATTTCGGCCTCTACGGCAGCTCCGTGCTTGTGTTTTCCTTTCAAAAATGTCCCCATTCCTCAAAATAGGTTTAGGTTTGCTTTTATGATGTCCACGAAAGCATGGGGCGCTGGCCCTGGCGCTCAACTTTTAAGCATTCTATTTTGAGCGCCACAGGTAGCGCCCCACGCTGCATGTGGCCCTCAAATGTGCACTTTTCCCTTTTCTTCCCATTTTCTCTCCAATTCGCGCACTTTCGTTCCAAATCGCATCCGAATGATTCCTACACATTGAAATACCACAAATTAGCACAAATCACTACATTATACATCGGAAAATCTACAAGAAATGAGCACAATATGAGGCAATATATGTAAAAATATACATACTTTAAGCCAAACATCAACACCCCACACCTAAACGTTGCTTGTCCTCAAGTCGACCAACAAATAACTCTATCTCTAAGCACTCTACACCAATGACCATGGTTGACAGCAACAATTAAACTCTAGCATATGCAATGACCACACACTTCCCTTTAACTTATGTTATACTTCAAAAATATTCAAACAAATACAACATGCTCATAACAATCCTAGCCTCACAAACTGACTCAATGTCACAACGTACTCGTGTCTTGAGCACCCCAACATCATAGAGAAAGCTAATAATGTTACCTATCCCTCGTAAAACCATGTGCCCTCACACCAAGAACAAGAGATTCGAATCTTATAATCAAATTTAGTTTAAGGACCCACTTGTATATAAAAGAAATCTTTCACTCTCACAAAGAAATCACATGCACAGAATTTATACCATAGGCTTGCACTTAACTAAATCTCTACTAATGTAAACTTGCTCGGTTTAAAATCAATTAGGACTTTTTCATGGTTGTAATATAGGCTAAGGGACGGGTAGGATATACATAGGAATAATGGTTTACCCTCCTAAGCACTTAAACACCTCACCAAATAACTTAAGTGCAAATTCTTTAATCCACTTCAATTTCACAAACAATATTACCCCCAAAAATATTCCCTTTTTCTTTTAGCACTATCATCATTTACACTCTACTAGAAAAAAAATAAGATACTTATTCATGTACATGTATTTTCTTTTCTTTTTTCGGATTTGTTTTTCTTTAAATCAACTTTCAGTAGTGGTGTATTATTTTATAAAATAAGTGCACGCTTCTTTATTTCATTGGTTCCACTCAAAAGCCATCCCACATTCCCTCATTACTTCTTCAAGCGCTCATTTCGCCATTAAAGTATATTAAGAGGTAAAAGGATCAAAGTTTTCAATTAAGAACAAAAGGGAATAGGCTTGTAATGTGGGTGCCAAATAAAAGTCTATAGGCTCAAAAGGGTTAATTGGGGATAAATTTTATTTATGGTAATCAATAAGCTCAAAAAGATCAAAGAAAGCCTAAAATCATTTTTCAAATCGATCATCACCTAAAATTTTGCTTCAACTCACACACCGGGCAAGTTCTAGACACAAGTGCAATACATGGACCACACAAAAATCTCACTACAAAAGGCACATGACTCACTATAATGACCCGACCAGTTATTTTGAGCATTTCTACTTCGCTCGGTAGTTTGGGGGAACGAGTAGCTCCGTATGATATATTAGTACTTGTGTGCAAAATTTGGGTTCATTCCGAGTTGATTTGATATATTTCGGCATGAGTTTTTTGAAGTCGAAAGTTTGAAAGTTTGTTAAGTTTAATTTGAGGTGCATTTCATACTTTCGATATTCTTATGTGTTTTTTGAGGCCTCAAGTAGGTCTGTATTATGATATGAAATTTTTGGTATGTTATACAGGGTCCCGAGGGGCACAGGTGAGTTTCGGATAGGTTTGGGTTGTGTTGCGCTCGTTTTTCTTATGTTCAATGTTGTTTCTTCAAGCATAAATGGTACCACATTGAATAAATGATCTCCGATTACTGTTGTTATTGAAGAACTAGATCGTATGAGGATTTTATGGTCATTATACTAAGAATTGGGTTGCCAAATTTTTTTAGATTAATTACAAAATTGCCACTGCTACGTATTTAAAAATCTACACTATTTTCAAAATATTGAAACCAATATATCTCCTTCAATATAAGGTCGAATGGAGTGATTAAAGAGCCTAACTAACTAGAACTTCACAAGGAATCCATTACATATATCAAAAGGGAGTTTAGAGATCTTTTGGCATAAGAAACGAGGCAGAACAGTGTTAAAATGAGGGTTTTGTGCATTTAACATATTTAGAGTTGGGAAGCTCAGAATTGGGCAAAGTTTCGAGGTGATTTTCATCATATGAATTGGGGTAAGTATTCTCTACTTGGTTTTGGTTATATTTCATGAATCTATCTTCGCTTTTAGATTTTGGTTGATGAATTTTAAAGAAGAAATTGGTGGTTTTGGCCTAAAGTTTCATAATATAAATTTTTGGGTTTTGAACAGCGATTCGGAGTCAGATTTGAGTGAAACTAATATGGTTGAACTCTTAATTGGATGGGTTGATGGATTTTGTGATTTTTGTCGAGTTTCGAGGTGCGGCCCTGGGTAGGGCTTTTGGCCAATTTGGGCTTTTGGCAGATTCGGCCTTTTCCGATTGGGATTAGTTCCTTTAGCATTGTTTGATGTATTTGAGTTATTTTTTACTAGTTTCGAGCCATTTGAAGGTTAGAACGCACATGATGGGGTTCTTGGAGCATCGCTTGGCTTGCTCGGTGATAAGTTTTCAATATCTTAGCCTTGTGTTTTGATGATCTAACAAACTGAATGTTAAGGACCATATAGGGAACCTGACTCACTTGGACTACACTCATTTAAGGGATTCCAGCTAAATGTGAACTGCTATAGCTTCAAGAGCTAGGAAACTAAACAAGGACCTGATACCCTTGTGGTTCCCTCATAGCAGTACAAAATCAATTGGACACAGCTGGAAATTAAGTGACTACTTGCACTGTTTCTGCCCCACTGCATGGTTTCCGTCGCACTCACTTCTTGACCAACTAAAGTGCTCAGATCATTTCAAGTGATGTGATCAATGTTGATTAAAGTTAGTTAATCTAGTTGATAAGTTAATTATGTAACTACAGTTAGGTGGTCAGTTAGTTAGCACAGTAAATAGAAGTTAGTTATACTGTAGATATAAGAATGTACAGTATACTCTAAAAACATATGCTTGTATCATTTGACTTTCTTATTCTAAGAACAGAGATCTGTTTCTCTCAAATGTGGGTTTATTTTTATGTCTTCTTCATTGAGCTCGACCTCTAGATCCAGGGCAGCTAACATGGTATCAGAGCCACTGGAGTGAATCGAAGACATCTCTCAAGCTGATTCTTCCTCTTGCTACCTCAATTTCATAATTCTGTGGAAAATTGTCTAATTGTAGCGTGTAGCTAAATACCTAGGGTTAACTCTTGAAGAAACTGCTAAAAATGGTGATTGGAGAAGAAACAACTACTGATAGTGGCAATAATGTTGTCGGTGCAACTGGTAAAACTCTGTTTCCATCAATTGATCACAAGAGTCCACTCTTCCATCAACCAACAGGCACTCCAGGTAGCATTCTGATCTCTTTTCAACCTACTAGCTCAAATAACTACATAATATGGAGTAGATCTATGAGTATTGGTTTGTTAGGGAAGAGTAAATTAGGCTTTGTAGATGGCCGATTCCCTAAGTCTAAGTTTGAGACTGAGCTTCATGATCAATGGGAGAAAGTGAATATTGTAGTTCTCTCATAGATAATGAATGCAGTAAAGGCAGGGTTAGTTAGTAGTGTAGTATATGCCTCTAATGCTCATAAGGTTTGGGAAGACCTAAAGGAGATATTTGACAAAGTGAATGGATGTAGGGTTCTGTATCTCAGTACAGAAATTCATAATCTCACTCAAGGCACTATGTCTGTTGTTGATTACTTCTCCAAGCTAAGAGCCCCGTGGGATGAGTTTGATGCGATAATGCCATGTCCTGGTTGTCCCTGTCCTAAATCAAAGAAATATGCTCAGCATTTTGAGTATCACAGACTTCTGCAATTTTTTATGGGATTAAATGAATCATACTCACAGTCAAGGAGTCAGATTATGATGATGTATCCAATTCCTAATATGAAGAAAGCTTACACATTGTTGATTGATCAAGAAAGACAAAGGAGTCTGGCTAACTTCACTCAAATTAATCAACCTACCGAAGGCATAGAAGGAGCAGTGTTCTATAGTAATAAAAACTCAGTAAGTGCAGGTGGAAATTCAAAGTTCAGAAAGAACCAAGTGCAATGTGACTATTTTCACTATAAGGGGCACACCAAGGAGAACTGCTACAAAGAACTTCCTCAGTACTTAGAAATAACAACATTTCAAATGTGCTCTACATTCCAGAATTTAATTACAACCTGCTCTCAGTGTCTCAACTCACCAAAGAACTTCAATGCATGGTTGCATTCTTCCTTAACTTCTGTATTTTCCAGGATCTCTACAGTGGTTAGGTGAAGGGGATTGGTAAGGAGGAGCATGGCTTGTACATACTTCAAGGAGGACTTCCACAGGATTCTACAGCAACCTTAATCAATAATTGTGCTCACTCAGCCAGCTTAACTAATTCTATAGAAGTATGGCATAGAAGACTAGGGCATGATCGTATTGGTGTAATAATGAATTTAGGTACTCTTAGTACCTTAAGGAAAGGACCTCAATATTGTTTTGTATGTCCAGTTGCTAAACAGTCCAAATTACCCTTTCCTATAAGTACCTCAGTGTCTAAGACTGCCTTTGACTTAGTTCATTATGATATTTGGGGGCCATATAGAGTTCCCTCACATAATGGTAAGAGGTATTTTGTTAAAGTAGTTGATGACTATACCAGGTATACTTGGATTTTCTGGCTCAGTTTCAAATCAGAATTCATAGTTATACTAAGAGACTTTCTAACTCAAAAAAAGGAATATGTTTTCAACTTCCCTCAAAGTCTTAAGGACTGATAATGGTAGTGAGTTCTTTAGTAATGAGTTCATTGCTGTCTAATCTTGGAATATTTCATCAGATTTCATTTGTTTACACACCTCAACCAAATGGAATTGTTAAGAGGAAACACAGAACAATTTTGGACATGGCCAATTCTCTTAGATTTCAACCATCTATTCCTCTCAGGTTATAGGGTGAATGTGTTACCACAATTGTCTACCTCATTAACAGGTTGCCCTCTAGAACCATTGGGTACAAATCACCATTTTAGATGCTCTACATACATTCTCCTTCTGTGCAACACTTAAAAGTGTTTGGACGTCTATGTTATGCAGCTTGTCCCAGCATTGTTGACAAGTTCTCCCCAAGAGTTGTACCTGCAGTATTCCTTGGTTACTCCTCTTCTCAAAAGGGTTATGTCTTGTATGACTTGAATGCTAAGTCTTTCTTTGTTAACAGAAATGTTGTGTTTCAAGAGACTATATTTCCTTTCAAACATGTGTCATCTTCACGTAGTACTACTTTTCCTATACTGGATCTACTATCCTCAACTAGTTCAGATCCCAGGGTTCCAGCTGCAAATTACTCACTTGAAGCTAGTCCTATTTCACCTGAGTTGAATACTACACCTGAGGGGGAGTCAACTCCTAATCATGAAGACAGTGTCCCAGATGTTGTGGCACCAGAGGTTCTTTCAACTGATGTTTCCCTTAAGGGTGGTCCTGATGTTGCAGTACCTAGCACAGTGATTGCTTCAACTGATGTTGCTCCTACTCAGGTAAGAAAATCCTCAAGGACTAGTAAACCTCCCATTTGTATGCAAGACAATGTGGTACAATCAAATGTTGCACAGTGTTCCTATACTAGCTATACTTATGTCAGCTATTCCCATATTACTCCCTCTTATAGTAGAGTTTTGGCTACTTATTCTGCTAGTTCTAAGCCTCAGTCATTTGCTGAGGCAGTTATAGATCCTCAATGGGTAAAGGCTATGAGGTTGGAGATTGCAGCATAAAGGAGAATGAAACCTAGAGTATAGTTGATTTACCTCCTAGCGAAGCTCCTATTGGTTGCAGATGGATATTCAAGATCAAGTATAAGGCTTCAGAGGAGGTTGAAAGATACAAGGCCAGACTGGGTGTCAAGGTTACAATCAAAGGAAGGTTTATACTACAGCGAAACCTTCTCCTCTGTGGCAAAAATGGTCACAGTTAGATCAATTGTGGCCCTTATTTCTTCTCAGCATTGGATGATTTATCAGATGGACGTTCATAATGCATTTCTAAATGGTGATCTGGTTGAAGATGTCTATATGTACATTCCACAAGGGTTTGAAAGCCAGGGGGAGACTAAGAAGGTTTGCAAACTTCACAAGTCACTGTATGGGCTTAAACAAGCACCAAGACAGTGGAATATGAAGCTGATAGAAGTTCTATTGCAGATGGGGTTTAAGAAGAGTCACTATGACTATTCATTGTTCGTCAAAGAGGCCAATGGTGACACAGTAATTATTCTTGTGTATGTGGATGATTTGCTGATTACAAGGAACAATAACAAGTCATTGTATGACACCAGAACAGAGCTACAAAAGAAGTCAAGATGAAGGACTTAGGGGAGTTAAAGTTTTTTCTTGGAATTGAGTGTGCCAGATCAAAGGAGGAAATTATTATGTGTCAAAGAAAGTATGCACTTGAATTGATCTCTGAAACAGGTTTAGGTGGAGCAAAGCCCTCTGGTAAACCATTGGGGTTGAATCAAAAAGTCACATCTGTAGAGTATGACAAGTGCATTCAGAGTACAAATCAAGAAGGTGATCAGAAGCTCAAAGATCCTAGTAGTTATCTGAGACCTGTTGGACCAGAATGACATTCGCAATTCCTGTATTTCCCCTGAATATGTTCCTCATCATGTTCCCCCTAATTATTCCCCCCCCCCCCCCCTTTTTGTCATCATAAAATGATCAGTAGCAGGCCTTAAATTAAAATAAGTTTAGCTTTAGTTAACTCATTCCACATATGTGCATATAATCATGACTATAACAGAGCAAAAGAATAAGGCATAAAGAGCAAAAGGATGAGACTTTTATTAATTTTGGATCATAAAGCAGGGAGCAGTTCTATTGTTTCCAAACAAATCCACAAAATAAAAACATCAAGAACAAAAGTACCAGTCATTAACATCATCAAGAGAAAAACAAGAGATGGACACTAAGGATTTGACACTTGGGAAGGACACTGTTTAGGGGCTACTAGAAGGGGAAGGCCCAGATGAAGAGGCAAGAGTACGAAAAAGGATGTCCATTCGAGCATTAGCTGACACCTGCTCGTTGAGCAGTCTCTCCTTCAAGTCCTCAACCTATTTCCTGAGGTCGGCATTTTCCTTGGTCAAATGGGCAACCTCTGTGCTTTGAGAGCTACTAGAACTCGGTGCCTCCTGAAGCTAACTTAGTTGACCATCAAGAATGATTTTCCTTGCCTTCAGCTTCCTTATCTCAGTAGTGGCACTGTTTTGAACGTTGATCAACTAGGAGATAGTAGAGGTGTTGCCAAACCCTCTAACCTTTTCAACGTATTCACATTCCTCGAGGGTAGTCTTGGAGAAGGTTTTCTTGTAGGTTCCCATTTTATCTTGTCCCAAAGGAACTTTGAAGATCACATCTCAGGGACAACTATAGATAAAGGCTCAGCATAAAAGTGAGGAGAGGGAGCAGGATCAATACTGACCTGGGGTAATTGAGAGGAACCAGGGGTTGGCTCCTCTTGGGTGGAGGTATCAGGTCCATCAGTAGGTGCCCCAATAGTACTGTCCAGTATTGATATTTCAACAAGCACCAATTCCCTACTCTCCACTAGTGAACTATTTTCTTCCCCTGAGACTCAGACACGCCTTCATCACCCCCAATGATACTTCCCTCAGCAGCAATAGACAACATGTTTTCTATCGCTTCTTGTTCTTGTACCCCCATGGTAAACTCAGAAGTAGAAAGATTATTACGTATAGAATCAAGGTCAGGGGTCATCATTGTTGATTCAGCAAGGATATGACCAACATCTTATTCCCTATCAAGAGCATATCTTTCTTGCACATACAGAGTAGTAACTTTTGGATTTTCTCTCTCTACAGTATCATGTTCGACCATTGCTTTAGGAGAGGTAGAAGGAGAGGTCACAACCACAAACTTTTTAGGAGTTAAAGTTTAGTGACTCTGAAGAGAACTAGTACTCGACTAGGTCGGAGAAGTGGGTGGTTGTGACTGTGATTTAGGGTTTGGACTGGTAGGTGATACTGGTGTTTCGACGGGTGAAGACACAGTGGGGACAATGACTGGAGAACTTTCAGCTTCCTGATTTTCAGTCATGACGAAGTTTAGTGAGTTGAAGAATAAGGTGTTTGGTTTGAAGAAGGGAAAAGAGGAATTTAGGATTCTTTGATGTGGATAGTTGTGAATGTGACTGATAGGGGTTATTTAATAGGGATAAAGAATCGGTTAGGAATGGTTGGCAATTTGGGTTGTCGGGTCGGTTCGTAAAAAGGCGAGATGTTTGGGTTCAAACAGCGAGAAAGAAAAGAAACTGACAATTGATGACATGGCACCGTTTTAGCATTTTAAAAGTTATGCATGAGAGTACAGAGGAACTACTAACCTATTCCGAGGGAACCAGGTTCCCTGACAATTTTTGCAAATGTAAGCCTCATCCTTTGACCAATGTGGAATATATTAGCTACTTCTTTGCTCTACAATCGTCATGTGTGTCTACCTATAACAGTATAGAGATGAGTTAGATTATGCCAGAAAACACTTTTTATCTATTTTACCTGTACATCTCTTTCGTACCCAATCATCGAGGAACCAGGTCCTCAGCTTGATTTTAACAACCCCAGTGACAAGAGACTCCTTTCAAAGTTCTCTCGACTCAGTGCCTTGGTGAATATATCTGCAATTTGATCTTCTGTACTGCAGAATTTCATATAGATAAGCCCTTTTTCAACATTGTCTCTGAGAAAGTAATGTCGCATGTCAATATACTTTGTTCCCTTATGTTGAACTGGATTCTTGGCCATGTTGAGAGCACTGGTATTGTCACATAGTAAGGGTATGCACTTAGAAAACACACCAAAGTCTTCCAGCTGCTGTTTAATCCATAATTGTTGAGCACAGTAAGATGCAGCAGCCACATATTCAGTTTCTGCAATCGAGAGGACCACAGAGATTTTTTTTCTTGTACCCCATGAAATCAATCATGAACCCAAAAAATGTGCCATGCCAGAAGTTTTTCCTGTCCATCAGATACCCAGCGTAGTCAGCATTCACATACCTAATTAAATCAAAATTGTATCTTGAGGGATAGTAGAGGACCAGGTCCTGTGTTCCTTTGAGATATTTTAGGATTCTCTTGGTTGCCTTTAGATGAGATTCCTTTGGATTATATTAAAACCTGGCACAAAGACCCACACTAAAAACAATATATGGTCTGCTTGTTGTGAGATACAGGATTGACCCTATGATAGCTCTATACATGGCCTCATTCATAGAGGGACCAGGTTCATCAATGTTCGAATTAGTTGTTGTGGTAATGGGAGTATCAATGATCTTTTCTCCTCCATGTCAAATCTCTTGAGCAGCTCATTGATTTACTTTTGTTGACTTATCATTGTCCCCTTGTGAGTTTGCTTCACTTGTAAACCTAAGAAGAAATTCAGTTCCCCTATCATACTTATTTCAAACTCACTCCCTATGAGTTTTGCAAATTCCTCATACAAAGAGTCGTTTGTTGCTCCAAAAATGATGTCATCAACATAGATCTGCACAATGAGCAGGTTCCTTCCTCGTTTCTTTAGAAATATGGTGTTGTCAATTTTTCCTCTTGTAAAGCCATTTTCGAGAAAACAATTTGACAATCTTTCATACTAAGTACGAGGAGCCTGCTTTAGCCCATACAGAGCCTTGTCAAGTTTAAACACGTGCTCAGGATGCTCATGATTCTCAAATCCAGGTGGTTGCTTGATGAAGACCTTTTCTTTTCGAAAGCCATTCAGAAATGAACTTTGGACATCCATTAGAATAATTTGAATTCCGTATGAGATGCAAAGGCAATTAGAATTCTGATGGCCTCCATTCGAGCAGCTGGAGAAAACGTTTCATCATAGTCAATCCTTCTTCTTGATTATAGCATTGAAATACTAGCCTTGCCCTTGTTGTATTCCCAAACTCATCAAGTTTGTTTCTGAATACCCACCTAGTTTCTATGACAGTTGGATCAGCAGGTCGTGGAACCAAGTGCCACACACTATTCCTCTCAAATTGATGGAGCTCTTCTTGCATAGATGTAATCCAGTCTGCATCTTTCAATGCGTCCTTGATACTTTTAGGCTCTATTTGAGAGAGAAAGGCTGAGAAGGCAAGTGAGTTTCTTGTCTTTGATCTGGTTTGAATTCATGAATCAAGAGGAGTGATTATGTTTATAAGAGGATGTGAGATTTTGTGCTTCCAGTTAGACACTTGAGTCTCACTATTAGAGGATCCAGGTATTTCAACCTGTGAACATTGGCTTCTTCTTATCTTAGTGTATGGGTGCCTTGGACAGCATCGACAACTCTATTCTCAACTTCAATTATTGTGATTGAGGGACCGAGTTCCTCTCCATCAATTGGAGATATGGTTGCACCATCCTCATTTGATTCCTCAACGTGGCTCATCATATCATCATTTTCATTCGCCATTTCAATGACTTCACCAGGGACAATTGACTATTCTCCGTCTTGATCATTCTTATCATTCAAATTCGTTTCATATGGGTCATGAGATTCATTGAAGATCACATGTATGTTTTCCTCAACACATTGAATTCTTTTATTGTATACTTTGTAGGCTTTGCTTTGTGATGAATAGACTAGAAAGATTCCTTCATCGCTTTTGGTATCGAATTTTCCAAGTGCTTCTTTGCCATTGTTGTGGACAAAACATTTGCAGTCAAATGTTCTTAAATGTGTCAGCTTGGGCTTTTTTCCGTTCAGTAGTTCATATGGAATTGTGTTCAGAAGGGACCTAATCATGCACTTGTTCCAAGTAGCATGCAGTGTTGACGGCTTCTGCCCAGAACCTTATGCAATGCCACTGTAAATTAACATTGTTCTTGCCATCTATTCAAGAGTCTTGTCCGTCCTCTCCACAACAACATTTTGTTGAGGTGTTCTTGGAGCAAAGAAATTGTAAGTGGTTCCATTTTCAACACGGAATTCGTCGAATTTAGCATTGTCAAATTTTGTCCCATGGTCAGACCTAATACATACTACATTATAGCTTATCCTCATCTGGATTTTCTTCAAAAATACCACAAACACTTGAAAGGTTTCATCCTTGGTTCTGAGAAACAGAGTCCAAGTGAATCTGGAATAGTCGTACATTATAACAAATATGCACTTATCTCCTCCTCTACTTGTCACCCTCATAGGTCCACATAAATCTATATGGAGGAGATCAAGTGGCCTTGTGGTGCTAACTTCCTTTTTGGGCTTGAAAGAGGTTCTGACTTGCTTTCCTTTTACACATGCATCACACAACATGTGATCCTTGAAGCTTGACTTGGGCAGACCATGAACCAGGTCCTTCTTGACCAATTTGTTTAGCAACGTGAAACTTGTATGACCCAAACTTCTGTGCCACAGCTCAACATTATCATCAACAACACTCAAACAGTTGAGATCCCCATTTTATACGGAATCAAAGTCAGTAACGTAGATATTTTTGTATCTTTTGGACACTAACACCACTTTACCAGTCACAAGATTTGTGACTGTACATATCTTGGATACAAATTGCACTTTGTTTCCCTTGTCATAGATTTGGGAAATACTCAGCAAGTTGTACTTCAACCCATTCACGTAGTACATATTTTAATAGAGTGAAATAGAGATTTCTTGATCCTTCTAACTCCCAGAATATATCTCTTCTTGACATTTTCAAAGGATACACTCCCTCCTTGCAGGGCCTTCAGTGAAAGGAAATCATTTGTACTTCAAGTCATGTGCTCCGAGCAGCCGCTATCCATATACCATTATTGGCTGCTCCCTTTCAATGTTCCTTGCACAAGGAAATCATGAGTTAGACTTGGGCTTCGTAATTAGAAAAGAGGTGAATGAGGGCTCTTTTGGTCCAAGCAAGCATCACACTTTTTTTATATGAAGGACAAGGTTCCCTAGTAGTAGTTACTTTTTCAGCAAAAACTTTATTTTTTTTGTTAAGATTAAAATCTGGCCTTACAGTTTTCCTTAAAATGTCCGTTGTTACCACAGTGAGTGTAGAGTCAGTTATCAGGTATAGTAACTACTTGCTATGAGGGTTGTAAGGGGTATTTTCCCTTTGAAACCCGTTTCTTTGCTTCTTTCCCCTAATGTTTGTATACATAGCAGTGATTTCATCAGAGGACCAGATCCACTTAAATGATTTTTCTACTTTACTCTTCACTTTTCCTCGGTCTTCTTGAAGTTGTCTATTCTTCTCAAGCTCTGCACACAGACTAGATTTCACTAATTTTAACTCATCGTCAAGCCTAAGGTGTGCTTCACTTACAACTTCCTTTCCTTTTTGAGTGTTCCCAGGCCTACTTTACCTTTTTAGTTCCTTAATTGTTTCCTTTAGGTCTACAACCACCACTAATAGGTCATCTCTCTCATGCTCAATGTTAGTAACTCTCTCAGTTAAAACTTCTTTCTCCTTTCTAACACAAATGGTCTCTTTAGATCGACCACAACAACCACTAGATCATCTCTCTCATATTCTATGTTTGCAATTTTTTCAGTTAAGGAATCTTTTTCTTTCTTCACTCTCAATGGTTTCCTCTAAGTCTACCACCATAACTACTAGATCTTCTCTCGATTGTTCTGCTTTTCCCAGTTCCACAGTTAAGGCATCTTTATCATTTATAAGACTATGATACGCATCAATTAAAATATTTGCCAAAGACATAAGTTTTTTGGGAGAATAAGTCTTTAGATTTCTTTGAACATCTAAGAAGTTTACCTCATCATCATCCTCGTCATATTTATCATTGTCAGATTTTTTCATAAGAGCAAAGATCGAGTCATACTCAGCTGCTTCACTTTCTACTGCATTATGGAACTATCACCTTGATCATCATCTTCTTCAGATTTGCTGGAAGAGTCTTCCCAGGCAGCAAGGGCTTGTTTCACAACGTTGTCAGCGATATCTTTTCTTTTGAATCGTTTTTTAGAAACCTGGTTCCTCTTAGCTGCTTTGTCGGTGTTGTATCTATATTGATATTGAGGAGAGGGAAATCCTTAATGAAGTGTCCTGACTTGCCGCTTTTATGACATAGGTCATAACCTTTTGGCTTGCTGAAGCTGCCCTTTTTTGGAATGCCTCCATTTCTGCGAACCATTTTCTTAAAACTTTTAGTCAGGTAGGCCATATCATCATCCTCACCACCTGAGTCATTGTTGTCCGTCTTGAGGATTGGGCTCTTCTCCATTTTGGGATCACTTCTCTCATTATCCTTCTTCTTCTTCATTTCATAGGTCTTGAGATTTCTGACAAGTTCATCAATGGTTAGTTCCTGAAGATTCTTTGCCTCTGTAATATTATTTATTTGCTTTCCCAGGAACCAGGTAATACACAAAGTATCTTCCTGACAAGTTTGTTCTTGGGGATGATCTCTCCCAGTGAGTGATTATAGACGTGAAGCGAGTGTGCATATCCTGAATAGACTCATCGTCCATCATTGTGAAAAGCTCATACTCTGTGGTCAGCATGTAAATCTTGGACTGCTTTACTTGGATTGTACCTTTATGAGCTGTTTAGAGAGCTTCCCAGATCTCCTTATCTGATTGGCATGCTAAAATCATGTTGTACTCATCTAGTCCAATACCACATGCGAGAATTTTCTTAGCTCGAAAGTTCTGTTTAATAGCCTTGCGGTCAACATCATTATATTCCTTTCTAGTTTTAGGAACTTTCACTTCGAGGTCTCCAATTGTCTTCGTAGGAACGAAGGTCCATCGCAGATGATATCCTAGAGCTCTGAGTTTTCATCCATGATGAAGTCGTGCATCCTTGTCTTCCACCATCCATAGTGGTAATCGTTAAATCTTGGCAGTCTGTGGGTAGAATGGCCTTCTTCGAAGCTTGGCGGAGCAGCCATGGGGATCATTTCTAGGTGTTAGCCTGATAGAAAGAACCCACTCTGATACCAATTGATAGAAATTAAGGTTCCACCAAACTATATAGAGAACAAGGTTCTCCATTAGCTCACACAGAACACACACACATTGCAGCAAGTAAATGACACAATGGAGTTTTACGTGGAAAACTCCCAACTCACGGGATCAAAAACCACAACCTACCCTTGTAGAATTTCAACTTCACTACTGAGCAAACTTTAGATTACAAACTATTGTAACCTAAGAATTAACCTCTTAATCACTCACTAACTTTTAACAACAATATTACAAGCCACTTTGTAATAACTCTATTACAAAGACTGTACAACTCGACTAATTCTAGCCAAGACACAAACACAAGGGTTTATGATTTACAAAAATTTCCTACACAATTCTTCTAACTAAGCCAAGTAGGAATTACAAGTAGAGTACTTTAACAACGGTACAACACAACTAAGGACATGTAATAACTTGATATAGGGAACTGGTCCATTGTAATTTTGTTCTTTGTTCTTGATGCCCTTGAGAGTCACTTGCAAGATTCATAGATGACTTGAGAGAGTGGTTGATCAATTCTTGAATGTGCCAATATTTTGTTTTTCCTTTGTGTGATGTTAATAATTCATTGGTGACATCACATGAATAATGCAAACAAGTTAGGTAAAGGGCATTCCCCATTGTCACGACCCGGATTTCCCACCCGCGGGAGTCGTGATGGCGCCTACTAATAGGAGCTAGGCAAGCCAGTTATCAATTACCTCTTTTAGCAAACATCGACAATATTAGAAATAATGAAGCATTTAATAATAAAGCGGAAGTCTCAAATTTAATTAACTGAAAGAAATGCGGAAGTTTAACAAATCCTCTACCCAAGACTAGAGTCACTAACTCACAAACGTCTATAGAATACTAAAACAGAGTCTGAATAAAATACAATATAGTTTGTTCTTATACAAGGACAATAAACGAAATAAAGATAGAGGATACTCCGGGCCATGTGGACGTTAGCAAGGCTACCTCGGGATCTCGGGACTGAAGTCAGTTCCCAACGCTCCTACTGCTGTCCAAAAGCTGCTGCTCCAGTACTGTGATCTGTGCAAAAAGATCCACAGAGTGTAGCATCAGCACAACCGACCCCATGTGCTAGTAAGTGCCTAGCCTAACCCCGTCGAACTAGTGACGAGGCTAGATAGGACTACCAATCAACCTGTGGAGATTTATATATATACAAGTACTACAAAATAACAGCGGGAAGTAATAATTAAGACTCGGAGGGGAACATGCTTTTGGGGATAACAGATAAAGTAGAACGGTAGGAATAAATAAAGAAAACTACAATTGATCCCTTCTAACACAGAATACGTGGTCGGCGTGCCACATGATCCCATTTCATGATATATAAGTGGTCGGCGTGCCACACGATCCTATTTTCATAATATATATAAGTGGTCGGCATGCCACACGATCCCATTTTCATAATATATAAGTGGTCGACGTGCCACACGATCCCATTTCATAATATATAAGTGGTCGGCGTGCCACACGATCCCATTTCATAATATATAAGTGGTCGGCGTGCCACACGATCCCATTTCATATTATATAATGGTTTTACGGCAAGGGAACAAGTATCAATTCAACTATCCCGGCAAGGGAGAATACAAATAAACTGTTAATTCCCGGCAAGGGAGCAACAACAATAACTTACACATCCCGGCAAGGGAATAATTACATCTCTTTCTCTTTCATTCATTTCTTACTTCCTAATCATGTCATAATTCGAGCCAACGCTCCAAGGAGTTTACAAATCATTCCCCTTCATATTGTTCACATTATATGGAAACCATCAATTAAACAAGGAAGAATCACTACAAAATCCCAAATACGCACAAATAAGGACTCACGGTCATGCTAAACACCGATATATAGATACTCGTCACCATGCCTATACACCGTACTCAACATTTAGCAATTTGCAAATAACACTCTAATCATATTCCCTCAAGCCAAAGTTAGATAAAACACTTACCTCGAATGCTTCAAACTCAACTCAAGCCTCTAGTATAGCTTTACCCCTCGAATTCGGCTCCAACTCAGTCAAATCTTTGAAATAACGACTGTACAATATTAATAATAGCTAAACAAACTAAACCCAATGCCTAAATATGAATTTCTAAGCTTTCTTCCAAAAATTCCAAAAATCGACCCCGGCCCGCTTGGTCAAAACACGAGGTTCAAACCAATTTCATGTTACCCATTCCCCCACGAGCCCGGATATACAATTGTTTTCAAATTCGACCCCAAAACGAGGTCTAAATCAAAGAAAAATCGAAAAGCCCTAACTCTACCCTTTTCCCCCAATTTCAACCCTAGATTACATGATTTAGGTTTAGAAACTCATTAATCAATGAAGGAAATTAGTGGGAATTTACTTACCCAAGAAGCTTTGGTGAAGAAGTGCTCAAAATTTCGCTCAAGAGCTGTGGAGAAGAAGAACTCGTGTGAAATATGGGAATAATCCCGTCACTAGTCTGTTTTTGAACTTTAAAAATCACTAGGCAAAAATGCCCTTCGTGTTCGCGGGAAGGGGGGCACGTTCGCGAAGGGTAAGCTGGGCAAGTCATCGCTATCGCGTGGAGGCAAATGCGAACGCGTAGAATGGAAAGTGCTGGAGTCCAGAATTTGTTCTATGCGAACGCGATACAGGGTTCGTGAACGCGATGAAGGGAGGATTAAAACAACGCAAATGCGGGGACTGAGCTGCGAATGCGAAGAAGAGAAAACCCAAAGGTACGCGAATGCGGGATAAAGGCCACGGTCGCGAAGAACAAAAGACCTGTGCAAGAATTGCAGAAAATCTAATCCTTTTTCCTAAGTTCAAAACACCCCGGAACACCTTCGAAACACTCCCGAGCCCTCGGGGCTCTTAACCAAACTCACCCACTAACTAAACAACCTCATAAGAACTTAACCGTGTGATCAAATTACCAAAATAACATCATAAACGAGGAATCAAACCTCAAAATCATCACTTTTCATTCAAACTTCTTAAACTTCCCATTTTAGATATTTAGGTCCGAAACACGTCAAATGACGTCCGATTTCGACCAAATTACACAGAAATATCTTAAACCATATATAAGACCTGTACCGGGTGCCGGAACCAAAATACGGGCCCGATACCAATACTTTCTAATCCATTTTCATTTCAAATTTTCATATTCATTTCAAAAAAATAATTTCTTTCAAAAATTCATTTCTCTAGCTCGGGACCTTAGATTTCGATTTCGAGCATACGCCCGAGTCCCATATTTTTCTACGGACCCTCCGGAACCGTCAAATCACGGGTACGGGTCCGTTTACCCAAAATGTTGAGCAAAGTCAACTTTAATCATATTAATATCAAATTTTAACAATTTTTACACAGAATTCATATTTAAGCTTTCTGGCTACGTGCCCGGACAACCCACGCAAATCGAGGCAAGTAAAAATGAGGTTTTCAAGGCCTTAGAAGCACGGAATGAAAGAGAAAATAGTTGATGACCCTTTGGGTCGTCACATTCTCCACCTCTAAAACAACTGTTCATCCTCAAACGGACGAAAGAAAGAAGTACCAGAGTCGGGAAATAGATGAGGATAACGGCTCCGCATATCATACTCGGACTCCCAGGTCGATGCCTCAGGAGGCTGACCTTTCCACTGAACACGCACTAAAGGAAAACTCTTCGACCTCAACTATCGAACCTGCCGGTCTAGAATAGCTATCGGCTTCTCCTCATAAGACAGATCCTTGTCCAACTGGACAGTGCGAAAATCTAACATGTGGGTTGGGTCACCGTGATACCTCTGAAGCATGGACACATCAAAAACTGGATGCACGGCTGACAAGCAGCGGCAAGTCAAGTCTATAGACCACCTCTCCCACACGATCGAGAATCTCAAATGGGCCAATGAACCTAGGGCTAAGCTTGCCCTTCTTCCCAAATCTCATCACGCACTTCATAGGAGACACACGGAGCAATACTTACTCACCAACCATGAAAGCCACATCTCGAACCTTGCGATCTGCATAACTCTTCTACCTGGACTGAGCTGTCCGAAGTCTATCCTGAATGATCTTGACCTTATCCAAGGCCTCCTGAACTAGATCTGTACCCAATAGTTGAACCTCTCCCGGCTCAAACCATCCAACTGGAGACCGACATCGCCTACCATACAACGCCTCATATGGAGCCATCTAAATGCTGGACTGGTAGCTGTTGTTGTAGGCAAACTCTGCTAAAGGCAAAAACTGGTCCCATGAGCCTCCAAAATCAATGACACAGGCTCGGAGCATATTCTCCAATATCTGAATAGTCTGCTCGGAATGACCGTCCGTCTGAGGATGAAATGTTGTGCTCAACTCAACTCGGGTGCCCAACTCCTACTGGACTACTCTCTAGAAGCGTGAGGTAAACTGCATACCCTGATCCAAAATGATAGATATCGGCACCCCATGAAGGCGAACAATCTCTCTGATGTAGATCTCAACTAACCTCTTAGATGAATAAGTGACTGTAACAGGAACAAAATGCACTGACTTAGTTAGCCTATCAACAATGAACCAAATAGCATCCAACTTCTTCTGAGTCAACGGAAGTCCGGTAACGAAATCCATGGTAATCCTCTCCCACTTCCACTCGGGAAGCTCAATCCTCTGAAATAGTCCACCATGCCTCTAATGCTCGTACTTAACCTACTGACAGTTCAAACATTTAGCCACATATGCAACAATATCCTTCTTCATCCTACGCCACCAATAATGTTACCTCAGATCCTGATACATCTTTGCGGTGCCCAAGTGAATAGAATACCGAGAACTATGGGACTCCGCTAAGATTAACTCTCAAATACCGTCGACATTGGGCATACAAACTCATCCCTGCTATCTCAAAACACCATCGCTATCTAAGGTCACCTTCCTGGCACCTCCACGATGCACCGTGTCTCTCAGGACACACAAATGGGGATCATCAAACTGCCGATCACGGATATGCTCCAATAATGAAGAACGAGCGACCATGCAAGCTAACACTCTGCTATGCTCAGAAATGTCCAACCTCACAAATCGATTGGCCAGGGCCTGAATATCCAAAGCACGCCGTCTCTGGCTGACCGGAATGTAAGCAAGACTACCCATGCTGGCGGACTTCCTACTCAATGCATCGACCACCACATTGGCTCTCCCCGGGTGATACAAAATGGTATAATCTTTTAATAAATCCAACCACCTCATCTGCCTAAAATTCAACTCCTTCTACTTGAACAACTAATGAGGACTCTTGTGATCAGTTTACACCTCACACGTCACAACATATAGGTAATGCCTCCAAATCTTCAAAGCATGAACAGTGGCTGCCAACTCTAGATCATGAACCGGATAATTCTTCTCGTGGATCTTCAACTGCCTCGAAGCATAGGCAATGACTCTGCCATCCTGCATCCATACTACACCAAGCCCAATACGGGAAGCATCACAATAGACTGTATAAGGCCATGAACCTGTGGGCAAAACCAATACCGGTGTTGTAGTCAGAGCTGTCTTGAGCTTCTGAAAGCTCGCCTCACACTCATCTGACCATCTGAACTGGGAACCCTGCTGGGTCAATCTGGTCATCGGGGCCGCAATAGATGAAAATCCCTCCACAAACCGACGATAATAGCCTGCTAACCCCAAGAAACTCCAAATCTCGGTAGCTGATATTGGTCTAAGCTAGTTCTTGACTGCCTCAATCTTCTTCAGGTCCACCTGAATACCCTCTACTGATACAACGTGACCCAGAAATGCAACCGAAATCAACCAGAACTCGCACTTAGAGAACTTAGCATACAACTGACAATCCTTCTAAGTCTGAAGAACCACTCTGAGGTGTTGCTCGTGCTCCTCCTAGCTGCGGGAGTACACCAGAATATCATCAATAAAGACTATTACGAACAAGTCCAAATAAAGCCTGAACACTAGGTTCATCAACTCCATAAATGCTGTTGGGGCATTGGTCAACCCGAACGATATGATCAGGAACTCATAATGCCAATACCAAGTGCAGAATGCTGTCTTAGGGACATCAGACGCCCTAATCCTCAGCTGATGGTAGCCAGATCTCAAGTCTATCTTTGAAAACACCTTCGCATCCTGAAGTTGGTCGAACAAATCGTCAATCCTCGGCAGTGGATACTTGTTATTTTTCGTCACTTTTTTCAATTGCCGATAATCAATGCACGTCCTCATCGAACCATCCTTTTTCTTCACAAATAACACCAGCGCACCCCAAGGAGAAACACTGGGTCTAATGAAACCTTTCTCCAGCAAATCATGCAATTGATCCTTTAACTCTTTCAACTCTGGCAGGGCCATACGATACGGCAGGATAGAAATAGGCTGAGTGCCTGGAGCCAGATCAATACAAAAATCAATATCCCTGTCGGGCGGCATACCCGGCAGGTCTGAAGGGAAAACCTCGGGGAACTCTCAAACAATAGGAACAGAATCAATAGAAGGGACCTCTGCACTGGAATCGCGAACGTACGCCAGATAAGCTAAACACCCCTTCTCGACCATGCGTCGAGCCTTCACATATGAAATAACTCTGCGGGTGGTATGCCCTGGGGTTCCTCTCCACTCCAAACGGGGAAAATCTGGCAAAGCCAAGGTCATGGTCTTGGCATGACAATCCAAGATAGCGTGATACGAGGACAACCAATCCATCCCTAATATAATGTCAAAATCCACCATGTCTAAGAGCAATAAATCAACACAGGTCTCAAGACCCTCAAACACTACCACACAGGAACGATGAACTTGGCCGACCACTATAGAATCACCCACCGGTGTAGATACATAAACAGGAATACCCAAAGCATCACTAGGCATGACCAAGTAGGGTGCAAAATAGGATGATACATACGAATACGTAGACCCAGGGTCAAATAGCACTGAAGCATCTCTATCACAGCCAGAATAATACCTATAATGACTGTATCTGAAGACTCAGCCTCTGGCCTGGCTGGAAGAGCATAACATTGGGGCTGGGCCCCACCTCCCTGAACCATATCTCTAGGACGATTGGTTGCTGACTGGCCTCTACCTCTGGCGGTCCGAGCTTCACCTCTATGATCCCTACCTCTACCTTTATGACCTCTACCCCCGCCTCTAGTTGGCTGAGCAGGCTGTGGAACCTCTGGTGCCTGAATCATAGCACGAGAACTCTGATGCTGAGAGCTGTCAAAAGCTCAAGTGCAATACCTGGCAATGTGCCTTGTGTCGCCACACGTGAAACAAACCCTCGACTGCTGAGAATAACGGAGTGGTGGTGCGCTGATAGGTGCTGATAGTGAACTGAAAAGCTGCTGGTCAGAATGTTGTGGCTGAGAGCCACGACCACCTGAAGTACCATGTGAGACCTGTAGGGCTGACTGAAAGGGCCTCAGAGGATGGCCTCTACCATAACAATCCCTACCTCCAGACGAGGTACACTGAATCTACCTGCATGACGGGGCATCTTATCAGATCCATGACCACTTCCCCGTGCAAGAGCCATCTCAACTCTACGAGCCGCGTTGGCCGCCTCCTGAAAAGAAATCTCACTCCCGGCTCCCACAGCCATCTAGAGACAGATCGGCTAAATCAATCCATCAATAAACCTCCGCACCCTCTCTCTCTCGGGGGGAGTATAACAATAGCATGGCGTGCTAGATCAATTAACCGGGTCTCATACTGAGTGACTGTCATAGAGCCCTGCTGGAGGCACTCGAACTGCCTGCGAAGGGCCTCTCGCTGAGTAACTGGGAGAAACTTCTCCAAAAACAACTCTGCAAACTGGTCCCAAGTCAATGATGGCGACCCTGCTGGTCTGGATAAACAATAGTCCCTCCACCAAGTCTTGGTGGATCCTGCTAGTCGAAAGGTGGCGAAGTCGACCCCATTGGTCTCCACAATACCCATAGTCCAAAGAACCTCATGGCAGCTATATAAGAAATCCCGGGGGGTCCTCTGTAGAAGCACCACTGAATGTGGTAGCAAAGAGCTTAGTAAACCTATCAAGCCTCCACAAAGCATCTGCGGACATAGCCGCTCCATCGCCGGCTTGAGTCACAATACTCGGCTGAACTGCCACAACTTGCTGAACTACTGGAACCTGAGCCTGGGGAGCTACCTGCTCCGGAGTACGCGTAGCAGGAGTCCGAACTCCTCCTACAGCCTGAGAAGTGGCTGGTGCTACCGGAAGCAAACCCACTCGAGAGACGCTATCCACAAAGCCTACCAATCTGACCAAAGCGTCCTGAAGAACTGGGGTGGCTATAAACCCCTCTGGGACCAGAGCTGGGTCTACCGGAGCTGCTAGGGCTGGAACCTCCTCATCATAATCAACATGACGCTCCACCTCTGGGGCTTTTGCTCGGTGCTGAGCTCTACCTCTATCTCGGCCTCTGGCACGGCCTCGACCTCGCTCTCTGCCCCTCGTAGAAGCTGCTGCTGGGGGCTCGGGCTGCTGCGCGGTAGAAGAGGAAACACGTGTTCTCACCATATGCGAAAGAACAGAGTAGAAAGACAATCAGTATTTGAGAAACAGAATCGCACGACAAGAAAGAACAAAAGTAAAATTTTCCTAACTCTTTAGCCTCCGTGGATAAATACAGACGTCTCCGTACCGATCCCTCAAACTCTACCGAGTTTGTTCGTGAGTTGTGTGACCTATGTAACCTAGTGCTCTAATACCAACTAGTCACGACTCGTATTTCCCACCCTCGGGAGCCGTGATGGCACCAACTAATAGGAGCTAGGAAAGCCAATTATCAATTACCTCTTTTAGCGAACATCGACAATATTAGAAATAATAAAGCATTTAATAATAAAGTGGAAGTCTCAAATTTAATTAACTGAAAGAAATGCGAAAGTTTAACAAATCCCCTACCCAAGACTGGAGTCACTAACTCACGAACGTCTATAGAATACAAAAAATAGAGTCTGGATAAAATACAATATTGTTTGTTCCGATATAAGGACAACAAACGAAATAAAGATAGAGGAGACTCCGGGCCATGCGGATGTCAGCAAGGCTACCTCGAGATCTCTGGACTAAAGTCAGCTCCCAACGCTCTTACTGCTGTCCAAAAGCTGTTGCTCCGGTACTGTGATCTGTGCAAAAAAATGCACAGAGTGTAGCATTAGCACAACCAACCCCATGTGCTGGTAAGTGCCTAGCCTAACCCCGACGAAGTAGTGACGAGGCTAGACAGGACTATCAATCAACCTGTGCAGATATATATATATATATATATATATATATATATATATATATATATACAAGTACTACAAAATAACAGAGGGGAGTAATAATTAAGACTGGGAGGGGAACATGCTTTTGGGGCTAATAGATAAAGTAAGACGGTAGGAATAAATAAGGAAAACTACAACTGATCCCTTCTAACACAGAATACGTGGTCGGTGTGCCACACGATCCCATTTTCATAATATATAAGTGGTCGGCGTGCCATACGATCTCATTTTCATAATATATAAGTGATTGGCGTGCCACACGATCCTATTTCATAATATATAATGATTTTCCGGCAAGAGAACAATTATCAATTCAACTATCCCGGCAAGGGAGAATACAAATAAACAGTTAATTCCCGGCAAGGGAGCAACAACAATAACTTACACATCCCGGCAAGGGAATAATTACATCTCTTTCTCTTTCGTTCATTTCTTACTTCCTAATCATGTCATAATTCGAGCCAATGCTCCAAGGAGTTTACAAATTATATTTCCCCTTCATACTGTTCACATTATATAGAAACCATCAGTTAAACAAGGAAGAATCACTACAGAATCCCAAATAAGCACAAATAAGAACTCACAGTCATGCTAGACACCGGTGTATAGACACTCGTCACCATGCCTATACACCGTACTCAACATTTAGCAATTTGAAAATAATACTCTAATCATATTCCCTGAAGCCAAAGTTAGATCAAACACTTACCTCGAATGCTCCAAACTTAACTCAAGCCTCTAGTATAGCTTTACCCCTCGAATTCGGCTCCAACTCAGTCAAATCTATGAACTAAAGACCGTAAAGTATTAATAATAGCTAAACAAACTAATCCCAATGCCTAAATATGAATTTCTAAGCTTTCTTCCCAAAATTCCAAAAATCGACCGCGGCCCGCTTGGTCAAAACACGAGGTTCGAACCAATTCCATGTTACCCATTTCCCCACAAGCCCGGATATATAATTGTTTTCAAATTCGACCCCAAAATGAGGTCTAAATCAAAGAAAATCGAAAAGCCCTAACTCTACCCTTTTCCCCCAATTTCAATCCTAGATTACATGATTTAGGTTTAGAAACGCATTAATCAATGAAGGAAGATGAAGGAAATGAGTGGGAATTTACTTACCCAAGAAGCTTTGGTGAAGAAGTGCTCAAAAATTCGCTCAAGAGCTGTGGAGAAGAAGAGCTCGTGTGAAATTTGGTAATAATCCTGTCACTAGTCTGTTTTTGAACTTTAAAAATCACTAGGCAAAAATGCCCTTCGCGTTCGCGGGAAGGGGGCCGCGTTCGTGAAGGGTAAGCTGGGCAAGTCATCGCGATCGCGTGGAGGCAAACGCGAACGTGTAGAAGGAAAGTGTTGGGGTTCGGAATTTGTTCTATGCGAACGCGATACAAGGTTCGCGAACGCGATGAAGGGAGGATTAAAATAACGCGAACGCGGGGACTGAGCCGTGAACACGAAGAAGGGGAAACCCAAAGGTACGCGAATGCGAGATGAAGGTCGCGATCGCGAAGAACAAAAGACCTGTGCAAGAATTGCAGAAAATTTGATCCTTTATCCTAAGTTCAAAACACCCCGAAACACCTCTGAAACACTCCCGAGCCCTCGGGGCTCCTAACCAAACTCACCCAGTAACTAAACAACCTCATACAAACTTAACTGTGCGATCAAATCGCCAAAATAACATCATAAACAAGGAATCAAACCTCAAAATCATCAATTTTCGTTCAAACTTCTTAAACTTCCCATTTTAGATATTTAACTCTGAAACACGTCAAATGACGTCCGATTTCGACCAAATTACACAGAAACATCTTAAACCATATATAAAACATGTACCGGGCGTCGGAACCAAAATACGGGCCTGATACCAATACTTTCTAATGCATTTTCATTTCGAATTTTCATATTCATTTCAGAAAAACAATTTCTTTCAAAAATTCATTTCTCGGGCTCGGGACCTCGGATTTCGATTCCGGGCATACGGCCGAGTCCCATATTTTTCTACGGACCCTCCGGGATTGTCAAATTACGGGTCCAGAACCGTTTACCTAAAATACTAACCAAAGTCAACTTTAATCATATTAATATCAAAATTCATCAATTTTTACACAGAATTCATATTTAAGCTTTCCAGCTACGCGCCCGGACAACTCACGCAAATCGGGGTAAGTAAAAATAAGGTTTTCAAGGCCTCGGAAGCACGGAATGAAAGAGAAAATAGGTGATGACCCTTTGGGTCGTCACACCCATAAAGTCGACTGTTGTACTGTTTTTGCATTGTTGCATGTGTAGGTAGCAACTATAGAGGTGGGGGAGTTAACTTATACAGTCATCACGGGAACTGGTAGATATATGTTCCCTCTACTGCTCCTTTGACTTTAAAGGGTTGAACTGTGTCTCCAACTAGAGACTTGTTGATCTTTAAGTTCTAGAGGATGTGTATCAGATTCCTTATCTGATTCGTAATAGTAAGTTTGTTAGATCATCAAAACATAACAGGTATGCACATATACATATAATCCTCTCTTTCTTTCTAGAAATCTAAAACCTCCATTACACTTCAATGACAGCTTTGTTAACTTTTCATTGGAGATAAGTTTGATAGGCAAATTAACTAGTTTATCAAAATGTCGTTTTTGGTATGTTAATGGGACTGTGAATATCCTTTCTTTTACAAAAGAGATTCTCCTTGGATGAAGCTGCTAATTATACTTCGTTTTATTTTGCACCAACCATATGTTGTCTTATATATAGTGATTCTTTGTTGTTTACATTTGCTAGGGAAGGTATCTAGTACATAAATAGTGAAATGCATTAGGGTATTAGTTATAGCACCAAGATTAAAAAATTTATCACACTTTGAATCGCATACATTTATTATGATTAAGTAATAAATCATGGTAATTAATTAATTAAGATTAAATAATAACAATATCGGATGTAAAGATGCAAATCATAATTTATTGGTTTGACGTGAATACCAAAAACATGATAAGTTTCTATCCCTATGTTTTTTTAACCATATTTCTGTTCGCGTCACTGTGTTAAAAATAAACTGTTAGAAATTAAAGAAAGGTAGAAGCATGAGAAATTTCCGAGTCCACAATTTCCTTGTGTGTCCTTAAGGAATTTTAACCCCCTCACACGTTGCCAAGGTAATGGATTAAATCCTCCCAGGATAAAACGGAATAAACCTTCCTGCAACAGTGGCAATACAAACTGCAGGATTCCAACGAACTCAAAAACGGAGCAAAATCACACTTACGAATTGAGAGGGAGATATTGCGAAGTAGAATGCAATATATTCAGAAAGATAAGAGTTGTAGAGTGTATTTTCGTATGTCTTAGATGCAGCCTTGCCTCACAATTTATAGGCAAATATCAGAATAGGTGTCTTGGAAAGGTGCCTTTTCAGAACATACGCGGCCTGCCGCGGTTCTACCGCGATCGCGGTGGAACCGCGGCCAAAGAGTCTTTCTAAACCTCACTGCCGCGGTTCTGCCGCGATCGCGGCAGAACCGCGACCAGCGCGATTCTCTGAAATTTCAGCAGAGTTTTGGCGTACTTTCAGCAGTGATTTGGTATTTAATTAATTATTGAATAATTAAATAAATTTTGTCCAAAAATAATCTTATCGATCGATCATTTGACAAATCCAAATCCAAAGCCGAAGCCGAAGCCGAGCCGAGCGAGCGACGACGACGGCGCGAGGGTTTATTCTCTTCAACTCTTTTAAGAGCTTTAAAAAGTGATTCTATATATAAGCACACAAATGTGGTTGTCCCTCACCAATGAGGGACAAAGTGCAAGACAAAATTCACTTCTTCAAATTTTCATTTTTCCTCCATTTTATTTCCCTCCATTTCCAATTCACGCTTCTTCTACTTTAAACCCAAATATTTTAAAGTCTCAAACAATTTCATCTTTGAGGTCGACTATTAGTTAATAAAATTGGTGGGCTTTGGTCCTAGTCGAGTAGCCAAACTTTTTTGGTGTAGTCTTCCTTTCCTATTACCAACGCCATTCTCATAAGTGTTATATATATATATATATATATATATATATATATATATATGCTGGAATTCTTTACTGATTTTCATGTAGTAGTTAAAAAGACGGTTTCAGTACCAATAGAGTAACTAAACAAAAACTTTAGCGAGTAAAACGGTAGAGAAATTAAGGGAGATTAGATTCAATATGCATATAAAAGAAAGAACTATAGAATGTAAAAGAAGCTCATTAAATAAAACTTTCGCCTTGTTCTAGAGTTGTACAATTTAAAGAAATTATGCCACAATTCTTTAGCTTTAATCTTGTGTTTTTCATTACCCAATATATTAAAATGTTTGACGACTTGAATATTTGTTAATAAATTTTTTTGTGGGGGGTGGTTTTTAGAGAGGTATAATGGAGCTTGAAACATGATGAATGCAAATGGCAGATGATAGAGAACTCCATTGTTACAGTCTAGAATATACTTTTCATGACTAGTCTTACATTTAATTTTTTCAAAATCCTATTAATTTCTTTAACAAAATACGTCTAAGATAAAATACTTTGACTACAGAAGAAAAAAACAAAGTTGCCAAAAAAGGGTGTTTATTGGGGGCATTCCGAGAATCGAACTCGGGACCTCTCGCACCCAAAGCGAGAATCATACCACTAGACCAAATGCCCTGCTTGCTATTCAGTTAATTCTCATATATTAATCTATTTTATAGGTCCCAATAGTAATTAGTACGACTATTTTAGCTAAAGTTGATTTCTCTCCGGTTAATGTTTTGAAATCGCCCTCTTGCTGTCACTGTGAACTTCCAACTTGAAATGTAGCAACCTCCTTATCAAACAACCCCATGAAAAGTTCGCTTAATTAAACTTATGTGGCTTGTGGAAATAACAAAATTTACGGTAAAACTAAGAAATTGATGCATTAAGCTAAGCTAGTTACTAAGTATTCTTTACAACCCTTAAATTTTGAGAGGGCAAGAACGCCATAACTTTTATTAAGCTCATATTTTGGGTATTTATAATTTTAACGATGCTCTTGATAAGCATCTCGAAAGATTGGAAATATTAATCATTCTTTCATGATAAGGGGTCATGAAAGTGATGCAGTCGATCACCAAAATCAACTCTGCAGAAGGTGAACCTTTAATTTCACCTTAATTAATTAATTAATTTTCTGATCACATGTACAGCAAAACTGTTGCTTATGTCAGGTGCAAGCAACTTATTACTCCTAAAAATACAAAAGGCAATACCTTCGGCTCTAGAGTGTTTTTGACTCTTTGATAACATACTCAAAATCCTTAACTTCAAAGCATCACATTTATTAGTGGGTGTTTCGACATAAGAACCCTATAATTTCAAAATATGGTAAAAAAAATTCAAGTGAAAATGGTATTTGTAATTTAGAGTTGTTTGGACGTGAATATAATTTTGGGTTATTTTTGAATTTTTGTGAGTGATTTGAGTGAAAAAATTTTGAAAAACAGTTTTTTGAAGTTTTTTAATTTTTCAAAAATTTCCAAAATGCATCTTCAAGTGAAAAAACAGAAATTTTATGAACAAACGTTGATTTCGAAAAAAAGTAAAAAAATTTTGGAAAAGGGTAAAAAAATTAGAGAAATTTTCATAAATCACTATCTTTTAGTGGTAATTAGTTATCTATAGATACAATTTGCTATATTACGGATTGTAGATACGTTTTCTGTTGTTATAAGATGTATTAGATGTATTTAAGCTACTATATTCATGAATACAATAACAAAAATAGGCGTGAATCAGGGAAGTCCAGCTAATCAGTTGTTGTATTCGACTGTATTCATGGCGTGAAACATGTGATTACAGCTGGACAGATTATTGTATTCGAATGTATTCGATTGTATTCACGGCGTGAAATAGAGGATTACACTATTTTTAAAAGGAAAGTGAATCGATTAACATAATAGACTCCTAATATAACTCAACAAACTCAATTATAACACACAAAATTTGTATTTCTAGTTATAAAAAAGATTCTCAATCGAAAAGTACCCCAAAAATATAGCAATTTTTAGAGAAATTATATAATACATCTGAATACATAAATTATATTAATTCAAAAAATATATGAATACATTCATGGCATATAGCGAGACAATGAATATAATGAATTACAGCGGGATACATTGAAATACAATTAAAAAAAGACTATGAATACATTGAAATACATGGAATACAACGAGATATATTGAATTACAATGAAAAAAAAAGATAATGGATATAATGAAATACATGAAAATACATTGTAATATATTAACAGAAAATCAAGTTGCTCAGCCACAAACTCCGTCGTCTTTGTTCAAGAACAAACCCTAATTTCCGGCGAATCCGCCATCGAGCAAAACCCTTGTGTTGTGCGTACCGATTGGAAAAAATAGTATATTGCTCAAAATAAATCCCACAATTCACATTATCAGAATCATATTTGTTTCTTATTTCTCCAATATTAACATACCTATAACTTTCAAACAACAGCAAAGAAGAACGCAGAAGAAAGAAAATAAGAAAAAGAGAAGAAGAAGGAATTGGAATAGTGTTTGTTTTGAAAAGACATTTCAAGGAATAATCTGTTAGCTTCGTGGTAGCAATAATTCGTAGTAGCTGTTTTGAAATTGGAACAAAGTCTATTAAGAGATTTCAACGTTGCTTCTAATTTTTTTACACGATGACGATGATGATGATTGTGAGCACGTGATTTTTGCTCTGTGTGAGGATCACTCCAAAAAATTCAAAATAAAATAGTTTTGTGTTGTGTGTGATTTTCTTCGGATTTTTGTGTCATTTTTTTTATTGTTTGCATTTGTCTGTGCGTGTTTATTTGTTAAATTAATATAAAACACAAAAATATATTCCATTTACACTTAAGATTTATTAGGAGTAATTAAGTTTGTTTACAAAAATAAAAATGACAAAAATAATACACTTTACATTTAGCATTTAAAGGTCTAGTTGTGTGATTTATTTTTTAATTGATATTTAATTATGTGTGTTAATTGTTAGTAGAAGTTAATTTGATTTTTCTTTAGGATTTTTAATGTTTTAATTAGGAATTAAAAGAAAAGAAAAGGAATGGAAAATAAAGAGAAAAACAGACTCGGCCATTTTTAATTTGGACCAAAACCAGGCCCAAAGCACCCCTGTGCCCGGTCCTATTCGGATCCATCTTAGAGATCAACCAAACGACGTCGTTTTGACGTCTCAGATCTAAACCATTCATCCAATTGATCAACGGTCCAAAACCTCCCTTTATACCCGTTTCAGACCCGACCCGACCTGTTTTCCCATAACCTGGTCCACTACTTCACCAAAACGACCCTGTTTGCCTTGAATGATCTGATCTTGACCGTTGGTTCCCATAATCCAACGGCTCCAATTAATTCATCCATTTTTAATCTACCAACCCTAATAACCTACCCCCCAAAACCAAATCAGACCCCTCTCAGCCCTGTCTCTCTCTAACCTCAGAGACCCCCTGTAATGCCGCCTACTACCACCGTGCCCCGCCCATCGAAAATCGCCTCACGGCGGTTCCGGTGGGCCAAATGCTACCATTTTTACACCCTAAGATCCCCGTAACCTCCCCGTCCCAACCCCCATAGTAGCTAATTTCGAATCATTGCCGATCGTCTCGAATCTTCAATCGAAGAATTGAGCGAAACCCTAGCCGCCTCCGTTTACCGCTAAACTCACACCCCTTGAACCCTGGACCTCCCTCACCACTA